>VWZZ01007735.1:24812-46471 GCA_013399095.1 Psophia crepitans | reverse complement strand
CTTTTGATTTTTTTTTTTTTTTTTGCTACTAAAAGTGCTACTCTTACATTTGTATTCCGTTTTGTTTGGGTTTGTTTTTTTTTTTTAAAAAAAAGATGACAGACTGGTTATTAATTGTGCCAGAACAAGTCCATGGGAAGTTCTAGAACCGGCTTTCATGTTGAGTTAAATGTGTCTTTCTGTTGATTTTCTCTTTGGATACTTTTGGTTTCTCTGCTTAGCAATAAACTTGAGTGACTTGAGTGTCTGATGTTCCTCTTGCTGTCAACAGCACTGAGTCCAGCTGTAATGAGTTTTCATGCAGCTACATGATATGATGGGTATAAGACAGTGACTGCCCTGAGTAGTGAATGGGAAGAGTAAATGACACTGTAGCTTACTACCTAACGTGATGGAATCATAGAATCATAGAATATCATGAGTTGAAGGGACCCCTAAGGACCATCGAGTCCAACTCCTGGCCCCACACAGGACCAGCCCCACCAGAGCAGATGACTGAGAGCGTTAGCCAGATGCTGCTTGAACTCAGCCCAGGTCGGGGTGGTGACCACTGCCCTGGGGAGCCTGTGCCAGGGCCCCACCACCCTCTGGGGGAAGAACCTTCTCCTGATCTCCAACCTAACCCTCCTCTGTGGCAGCTCCATGCCGTTCCCTGGGGTTCTGTCACTAGGCACCAGAGGGAGGAGATCAGCGCCTGCCCCTTTGCTCCCCCTCGGGAGGAAGCTGTAGGCCGCCATGAGGTCTGCCCTCAGCCTCCTCTTCTCCAGGCTGAACAAGCCCAGGGCCTTCAGCCTCTCCTCATACTCCCTCCAGATCCTTCACCATCTTAGTTGCCCTCCTTTGGACACTCTGTAATAGCTTTGTCTTTCTTGTACTGTGGCGCCCAAACCTGCACCCAGTACTCAAGGTGAGTCTGCACCAGCACAGTGTAGAGTGGGACAATCACCTCCCTAGACCTGCTGGCAGTGCTGTGCATGATGCACCCCAGGATATGGTTGGCCTTCCTGGCAGCCCAGGCACACTGTTGGGTCACGTTCATCTCAGTGTCAACCAAGACGCCCAGATCTGTTTCAGTGTGGCTGCTCTCCAGCGCGTCATCCCCCAGTCTCTATGTAGCCAGGGTTGCCCCTTCCCAGGTGCAGAATCCAGCACTTGCTCTTGTAGTTGCAGTGGTGTAAATAAGCAATTCTTGTAAAATCTGTTCTTCTGAGGTAGCTGCTATTTTATCCAGAAAAAGAAACAGAATTCACATTTTGTTTTTTTCAAGAGACTACACACGCACACCTATAAGAACCTTATCTTAACTGGGGACTGTTATGCCCTTCCAGTGCGTGGGAAATTAAGTCGTGGTGGCAGCTGAAGGATACACAGAGGTGTGCTGATAGGACAACCTAAAGAACACTTGAGCAGGGGAAAAATGGGGCTTGAGAGGCTAGAAGGGAGAATAATTATTTGACAAAATAAAACCAGTGAAGTTAGTATGTGAAAGGAGGAGAAATGGAAAATCAGTTACAGAGTTACAAAACTACCTGTCAGTGTGCACAGGAAATAAGCTTTTAAAATGTTCCTGTTTACAGAAATGAAATGACTGAACAGGTAAGAGAAGTCATGTAATGATAGCTAGAGGCTCTGATGTAAGTACGTGTGAAGGAATATCAGGTTATTTCTAGAATTTCAGTTATCCCATTATTTTTTTTAACATGGTTTATCCCTACAGTTGTATGAAAGGAATTAGTGAAGATTTAGCCAGTAGTAACCACTAATACCAAAACGTAAAGAGCCCAGAAGCATAGTTTGACAGAATTATGGCTCTGGAATAAGTCTTGTTCAGCCTTTTTACATACACAGTATCTTACCTAAACTGGTACAGGAGAGTAGCAGTTTGTAACATTAAGAAGTGAAGTCTGAAGTTTTAAGTTTGGGATTTTATTTTTTTTAATATTTTTTTCTTGTGCGGGGAAGAAGAAATGTATTTGATGGGTGAGTAATTGTTGCAGCAATTCTGAATCACAAACTGTTAAGCCATGAAGTGATGCACATTTGAGGAAACTCTTTCAGCTGATCTAGAGAGACTGCATAGTTTTGTGGACTTTTTGGATACGCTTTTGTTTTGTTATTTAACTTTTTTTTAAATCTAGTAACTTAGGGTTAAAAAAACCCAATACTGAGAAATAATGATTGCTGTAAGCAACGTAATTTTAATGGAAAAAGATGTGATCTGCATATATACCTAGAATACGTAGGGTCACTGAAAGGACACATTTCTGTGAGCCCTGGGATAAGCTTTACTTGTTCAGTCTTTGTTAACCATTCTCTTTTTTACTTTTCTTCTTTCTTTTTTTTGTTTTTCTTTCTTTAAGTGCCAGCTACAAAGTTAAACACTATGAGCAAACCCAGCTTGGGCCAGAGTGTGAGCAAATACGACCTCCTTGTGTGGTTTGAGATCAGCGAATTGGAGCCAACAGGGGAGTAAGTTCAGCATTAATCTTTTATGTTTTAAGAACAGTGGTTTATGGGAGTCTGATCTTTTACGCTTTGTTCTGTTCAGACCCAGCTGATATTTAGCAATCATTATTGGACGGTGGCCTGGCTTGTAGTGATTGGGTGTAGACTCTGCTGGTGTTCATTGTCCCCATTGGAAAGCACTGAGGAGACAGAATGATGTGCTTCCACACTTGAAGTAATCTCTCCACTTTGAAATCCCATGCGCACCAGCCAAACAGGTGCTGGGAAGACTTGTCCTGTGTAGGCCATGAGTTTAGATTCTTTAGGTCACTGGAGACTTTATGCTCCAGAAGTGATCTAGCAGGCTCTATTTTATGTTCAGCTCTGCTGCAGAGAAGGTTTTCCCCTGACAGGTCATCATTGATTATATTGAGAAACGAGTTCCACAGTTTTCCAGAAGTACTCAAAGTACAGTATATGATACTTCTGTATTTCACTGATACTGTGGTGCAGTAGAGTCCAGCCTGAGAGTAGAAATACTCTTTTATTTCTTATGGAGAGGTAACTTGGCAGCAGAATACAGAGTGAAGTTGCTGTGCTAGTATATCTTTGCTGCCTGTTGATTGCACTGTCTCATACAGGTATATTCCTGCTATTGTGGACCACACTGGAGGCTTGCCCTGTCAGGGGACGTTCCTGCTTCACCAGGTACTAATGAAAGCTGTAGTACAGCAAGTTTAATCTCTGGGGGGGGAAGGTTAGAATGCCAGTGACTGGATTTTGCATCTTTCATGTCTTCTCCTTTCCCACAGAGCTGTCTAGTGATAGCTGTAGGGTCAGTCGTCCTTCCGTCTGTAGTTAGTCTGTTAGCTTTGGGCTATGGGGAGAGTATTTTGGCCTCTAGTGTATTGCTGTTGCCTTTACTCACCAGTGCACATCCCACTCAGGAAAGGTGAAAGCCTTTTAAAAAGCAGGAACCCTTGGGACCAGATTTGTGCCTTCGGTGCTCTTTAACATCTCTACCAAGGACACAGAAGGATCATGTGGGCTCAACTTTCTTTGGTTCTTTCTCACTGCATGTGGCTATAAGACAGATCTACACAATGTCTCCGTGCATTTTAAATGCCTGGAGTTAGTCACAAATGCTAATGTAATAATCCTTGATAATAATTTGTCTCTAGCTAGATTCTAAATCTAGCCCTGAAATACGTAGGTGTTTGTTCACGGTTACAACCTAATTTAAATGATCTTACTTGCTTCATTTTTGCATTATAAGTGCAAAATAGATGGTGATTGTGTGTGTGTGAGTACTTCACCAGTGTTTTGGTTTTGAACTCTACCAGGGAATCCAGCGTAGAATCACCGTCACCATTATCCATGAGAAGGGCAGTGAGTTGCACTGGAAAGATGTGCGCGAACTGGTTGTTGGTGAGTATATTGTTCTGCGTGTTGCTGTGTAAGGAAGAAAAGTACTCATGGCAGTTTCTTTTTGTGTCGGATTCTGTCGTCTTTGAATATTGTCTGGGATCTGAAATTATATTTGGCAAAACAGATTCCTTCTGTGTTTCAGGTTTAGCTTTAATTGATTTACCCCTCCTACCCTTTTCAGGACGTATAAGAAATAAAGCAGAAGTAGATGAAGCTGCTGTGGATGCTATTCTGTCTTTGAATATTATCTCTGCAAAATACCTGAAGTCCTCTCACAGCTCCAATAGGTAAGTGAGTAAAGTGAAGCACTCTAGCAGGAATCTAAAATTCTTTTGACCTCTGAGGTTCTGACAGGATGTTTGGAAAGCTGGGACCATTAATAATCATTAACTGTAGAATTCCCTGGGCACAAGGCATAGAGACAGAGAATGAGCGTTACCATAAATTCGTGGTAAAGCTCAAGTCCAGTGGTCTACATGGTGGATTTCTTGATATGCATTTGAATTCCTTTCCATTTGTACACACCATAAAGGGAGGATGGAAAGGAACAGCTTGAGGGAGTCTCAGAATTTAACCCAGAACTTTTAAACTGACATCAAGATTTGTTGCTAGAATACAGCATTTAAGTACAAGGGCAGTCTGTATTTATGGATGTGTACATACCTGTATTATTCCTGCAACTCGCACATGACAATTTAAGCAAGAGCCATGCTTTGTAACCTAAACTTCATAATTTGTGGATTTATACAGATGTACTCCAGTGCTAATAAGGAGGGATCTGTTCCATGTTACTGCAGCCATTTGGGCAGCAGCAGGGCCCCTGTCTGAAAGGTTTCTGGCTGCATGTGTCCCCTCGTTGGGGTGCACTGCTGTAAAGATCAGTCAGACTCCACATTGTTTTGCTTCAGTGTCTCCAACAAAGGGCAGCGAAGCAGAATGCCGCATTGCTGGCACAGCCTCTCCCTACTCTGACATCAGCTAAGTCACTTGACCACTCAGTGACTCTGTTTAGCTGGTGCAAAGCAGGAATATCTCTGAAATGTAACTCTGAATGAGTGTTTCTGGAGGGGAGGGGGTTGTTTTGGAGCCCATCGAATACTGGAGTCGGTCCTTCTAGGCACTGAAATGGCTTCTTCCTTCTCCATTAGAAGCCCGGACTTTGAAATACTGCTGCGATATTAAAGGTGGATTCAGGACACCGCTCCTACCAACGGAATGTCCTCCTGCCACCTAGTGTCTGTAAATGCAGACAGTGACAGGGTTTTTTAGGAGTTATTCTTTGTCTTCCACTGAGAATTGGGTATTTTAGTGTATTTGAATTAACGGATCAGTGTAACTGGAATGTAAGGGGACTGTTGCCAGTGTCCAGTCTGATACTATTGGATTTATGGTTGGAAAGCCCTATACTTTTTGTTCTATAGCAATTTCAAGAAATTCCTATGTTACTCTGTAGTTTTCTATTAGGGAGACTGCTTGGATGAAGGATGAGTGAGAGTGAAGCTGTTGACCGTCTCTTACCAAAATGCCAAGGTTTAAGTTGTGGGATGAGCTCATAGCAGGGTGATGGAGTGGCATTGTAGCCCTGGTGAAGGATATGTCTTATGTTTGCTCATTGTCTGCAGACTTGTTTTCTGGATGGTGGGTTTTCTTGTTTTTTTAAGTCCACTTGTTCTGTTCCTCTCAGCTGTTGCTTTTCTGTTCTGCTTTTGGCTGCACTAACTGAAGCTCTTTCTATGTTTTTACAGGCTCTTTCTTGATAAGGATATGCCTAGGTATTTTCTGTTTGCTCCCTTTGTACATAAAGATTCTTGAAAAGAGAATGCTTTATGTCCTGTTTGTATCGCTGCCACTTCTCTTCTAGCTTTTAGTGAATTCAGTTAGCATGCCTCTTAGCTCTTCCAGAAGTAGTATACCTCCTTCTCCTGTGTGTCAGGGGTTTATTCAGGTACAATTCAGTGGGGGACTTGTGAAGGTAAACTTCCCTTCGCTTTTAAGAGCGGGTTTCCTTCATTCAGTCTTTCTGATTCTCAAAATGTGCCATCAGAATATAGTCTCTATTTGTAGTCCTTGCTATATTCTTCCCTTGTTCCGTATCAAAGAACGAAATTGGAATTTCCTACTGTCTCTGACTGTAACGCTTGCAGTGTTTGAAGTACCAAGTCAAGGACTGAATGATTAGGTTACTTGAAATTCCAGCTCAGAATTGCGCTGAACAAAAAGCAGTGGCTGCCATGTGACTGGCATTCAACCTCTGTTCTTAGGTTGGATTTGCATCTGAAATTTAACCATGTGGTTGCTACTTCTTAGTTTACCGCTTGGCAGAGAAGCAAGACATGTAGTAGCTGCTCAGACTGGATTCCTCTTTCCCCTTCCAGACTGGATCACAGCCAGGCATGCTGGCTGCACAGTCTGGGACAATTTGCACTCTGCTTTGTGTTTTGCCTCTTTGAAAATGAGAAGTCTTCAGTACTCTCGATTCACTGCCTTTCTCTAATGCTAAAATCCACTCAAAAATCAGTTCTAACTATACATTGGTGCCTTTTAACCTGTTTCTCTGGTTTCCCATGCTTTGCTTGTTCTGTGCTCCATTTTTTGTCCTTGCACTATTTGCGATGCTGAAAGTCACTTCTGTTTTTTGTCTCCCTCTCACAATTCTAGCAAATTCTGGTTTGGACAGGCAAGACTGTCTACATTTAACTTCCTGGCTACACAAAATCCAGTAGAGGAACTGTCTTGAAGCTATACTTAACTTCAGTTTGGTATTTACCCAAAAAGATGGGCACTTAGTTCTGCACTGGTGAACATTTACACCTGTGTTCTCTCTTCATGATGAGAAGTCATGTTTGGCAAATGGTGCAGAGCTGACTCAGGCTAGGTGCATTGGGGTTCCCATCTGTGGAGAACCAGGTTTTACTACATTTTCTTCCACCCAGGTAGCAGATCTGGAGTTTAAAAAATTGCTCTCATAACTAAGACATCATGCAAAATAAAACATAGAGCCTCAACAGAGATTTGTAGAGGACAGCCTGTGCTTTGTGCCTAATCTAACTCAATTAAGGATTGCTATGTTACAGTGCCTTTAAAGTTACCAATTACTTAGCCTTTAGAATATGGTTCTCTGTTGCATTTTTAATAGAATCAAGACATTTAGAAGTCATTTCTTAAGTATGCTACTTGAAAGCAAACAGTATTTAGCAATATCCTCAAATTATACTACTTGAATGCACAGTTCCTGGTGTCTCAATGTATTAGCTTGGATTTGTGTAATTGGTATCAGGAAAAGGGAATTCGTGGGAACTCTTTGAGATCAGAACTCTCTTTTTGATATGTCTGCTCTTCAGCTGTTTCATGTATTGGGTTTTTTTTTTTGTCTTTCTTTCACCCCCCACCTTGTTTTTTGTCATTTGTCTTTGGTTTCATTTTCTATTTTTGTAAGTTGGCCTTGGGCATTAGACAGAAGCTTTTTAGATATATAACCTGGCTTTAAAAAACAATATACGTGAAGCACTTCCTTGCTTTTAGTACTACATCATTTGGTCTCAAAATGGGATGGAAAATCTCAATGGCAAGGGGATTTGGGAGGGAAATTATATAGAGTTGGTGAAGAGTTAATACCACTTTTTTTCTACTACCAGCATAGAGATGTGTGCTGTATTCCTCAATACAGGTGTAGGACTCCTTTCCAAAGGAACCAGCATGAAATCAAGTCTCTCCTTGTGAGAAATGAGAAAGCTCGTTTCCCGTTAGAGAAAGTGTAAGGGTGACTCCAGATCTGATGATTTAGCTTTCCTCTGTATGATACTGTCTCTCACTTTACTTGAACAGATGAACTTTCCTGATTGCTGGGGTAGAACTGTGGGAGTATCAAATTGAAGAAACTTCTTACAAAAGTTTGTGTTAGTTCTGCAAGTTTTTACTTGAAGGTAGTGGGGACACAGAAAGAAATCTTTATCATTGAATATAGGACTTATCCCCACCTATCAATCATTCTGATTTGCTATCAGAAGCTGCTGGTTTTATAAGACTAGATATTGTTAAGTCTCTTGTTGCTTTGTGTTTGTTGTAAAATGTGGTGTAGAATGAGTGTTGCTTATAAAAAAGACTCTTCCCATGCACTTTGGAGGTCCAGCTGGGCTGAATTGCACCTGAAGCAGTAGAGAGAAGTTCTGCCTGTTTACAAACACTGTTCTTTAGTGCTGACTTCCCTGTAGTGTTATGACAGCTTTTGTTCTCTTCTGTATTCCCTCTTTTCTCTTTTAGATGAGTCTTTTTCATGACAGACAATGGTCTCTTATGCCACACTATTTGAGGTAGAAGTAATCAATCTGGGGAAAGAAGAGAAGGTCTTTGCTTCAAGTATTTGTAGTCTAGGCCACTGAGAGTCACAGTGGATGATGCCAAGGAAGAGATGCTTTATGGTGACCGATGAGAGGGATGCAGCGGAAATCTTACTATTGAGCTTTTACTGTACTTTTTTCCAGGACTTTCTATCGGTTTGAAGCAGTTTGGGATAGCTCCTTGCATAACTCCCTTCTCCTCAATCGAGTGACACCATATGGAGAGAAGATATATATGACCCTTTCTGCTTACTTGGAGGTTAGAGACCTGTGCCTTCCTTTTTACTTGTGACTGGAGTTTAAGTGAAGCCAGTGAAAGTCTTTATTCGTTTTCTGTGAACAGGGTGGGAAAATTTATTCAGTTAACATCTTGATTTCAAGGTATTACTGCCTCAACAAATGTGAAGTGAAACTGGTGATCTCCTTTCCTTTCTGTGCCTCGCTTTATCTATCTTTGTATCTGAAAATCCGCTGAAATCAGTGAACGTGGCTACGTAAGTCCTACTAGTGTTACAAGCACTGGCCTCGCTCTTGCCTTTGCGTGCAAGACACTATTGTTTTGTGTAGTCCAATTATTTCACCAACAAGATGCATCAAGGAAGTTTACAGTTTTCTTTTCCAGAAACACATATGAAAACCCTTCACCAAAGACCCAGACAAGAACAAATTTTGAAAAGCTGTCCCACTAGAAGAGGGAAGCAGTGTAACTTGGCATAGTTGTCTGTAGCCACTCATTCATTACTGTTTTCTCTTAGCTTGACCACTGCATCCAGCCTGCGGTTATAACAAAGGATGTTTGTATGGTCTTTTACTCACGAGATGCCAAGATCTCCCCACCACGATCACTGCGCAATCTCTTTGGCAGTGGCTACTCCAAATCTCCAGATTCGTAAGTTCAGTTACCAGTTTTGGTGTCCATGTTTTATGTCAGCATGTGCTTTTTCTCTTATAGGGCATGGGGAGAATGTAGCTTAGTTGTCTGTACTTCTTCCTTGAAAACCTACCCAGTTGTAGTTCTCCAGTCAGGTTTTGAACATTCGTGCTTGCATTTATTTCAGTGAAAGTCTGATGGCTGCTCTCTTTACTGACCAATTCTCCAGCCTTCTGACTGAACAGTTGGGAAGAGAGATCCATTTTTCAAGCTTGCACATAGGTGACCGTAATCCTGACCTAGGTTTTAATGCAGCAGCTGCTCTCTAAGTCTAATGGTGGGGAGGAACATGGGGAAAGTGCCGGTTTTAGAGATCTTGCAGTCTGTTTTGGCTGTTTTACATCAAAATTAGAATTCAGGTGTAGTACTAACAACTATACTTAAACTTCTCATAGAGGGACCACTTAACTAAAGCTAATGCACTTTATTTCTGAAGGTAGTAAGTTTGGTTTTTTCCCCCTCTTTTTTTGTGAACAGCAATCGAGTAACTGGGATCTATGAACTAAGTTTATGCAAAATGTCAGACACAGGAAGTCCAGGTAAGCAGTAACTGGGTGTTCAAGCGATAAAGATGCTGTAAACTGAAATATCGCTGAAAATTTCACAGGTAGAGCAGAGTAAACACTGCTGTCCTGATGGGAAGCAATTCCTGTATTTCACAGCAGCGATAGAACGTTGCTGTTCCGTAAAAAAACTTACGCAGGCTTTCACTTTCCACTTGGGTCTGTGTTTACCATTGGTGAACCAAGGATTCACTGAAAACTTCTGACTTGGGTATATTGGGAAGCTGGTCACGTACCTGAGCCACAGACATAGGGGGCATAGTGCATGGCTCATAACTAACATGGCTGAGCCTTGGTTTTGCAGCACTAGAGTTTTTCTTGGTCTTTTTGAGATATTGCTGATATCTGATGCAAGCTTGATAACTTGGAAGGAATGTAGTTCGTGTAGTATCAGTGTATTTTTCCTCTAAGATGTAGCAATTGAAGTTCTTGTGTTGAATTAGAATGAACAGGAGTTTGCATTATATTGTGGTCAGTAGAAATACCTGAATGAAGTAAGAAAGCTGGACTAAATTAAGTCTCTTTGGGCTGTGTAATTGCTGTTAATGAAATCGTTGCCTTGTGTATTTCCAGCCAAACAGCAGAAGTTTTGGTTCTTTGCAGGTTGCTAATGGGTAAGTGTTTCTTAGTGGCATCCCTCTGGCTATGTTTTTAATGTGCCTTATGTTGTTTTTAACTGCTCAGGAATGCAGAGGAGGAGGAGGAAAGTCCTGGATACATCTGTGGCGTATGTGCGAGGAGAAGAGAACCTGGCAGGTTGGAGGCCCAGGGGTGACAGCCTCATTCTAGAGCATCAGTGGGAATTGGAGAAACTGGAGCTGCTGCATGAGGTGAGTAAAGAGATGAGGGAGGTGAAAGAAAAAACACAACTTTACCTTTGAATTTGCCTTTAGTCTACCCATGGTGAGACCTTCTGAGCTGAACAGGCTCCCAAATGGGAGTTTGTTCTCAAAGTGAAGATTTAAATAAATTTTCCAGCAGAGAAGGTACAGCATGTGTGGCTGGCTGCTGAGTAGAATCTTCAGCTCAGAATCTCAGTGTATTCAGCAAAGGCAAATTCAACTTCTAGGGCCATTATAAACTCCCCTCCCCAGGGAAAATGTGTATGGGTATGAATCTTACAAGAATGCGTAAGAATTTAGTGCCTGCAAAATAGGTAAAATCCTGGAGCAGATGATACTGATTCCTTCTATTACTAGGTGGAAAAAACCCGACATTTCCTTCTGCTTCGTGAAAAGCTTGGTGACAGCATCCCCAAGTCCCTGAGTGACTCATTGTCTCCCAGCCTGAGCAGTGGAACCCTCAGTACCTCCACCAGCATTTCCTCACAAATTTCAACTACAACATTTGAGAGTGCTGTGACGCCCAGTGAGAGCAGTGGCTATGACTCCGCAGATATAGAGAGCCTGGTGGATCGGGAGAAAGAGCTGGCCACCAAGGTATAACACGGGAAAAGCATCACAGGTCTAAATTGAGGTGCCAAAGATGATTAAGGATTAATTATGAGCTTCTCTGATAGCATGGTGAATATCCAGTATTGTGGGAGTTTCATTTTAACGTGCTCTGTAGTGAAATAATCCGTTCTTACCAGCCAGTGCTGGTGGCTAGGCTTGTGCTGTGGCTGTGCCTCATTCCCTTTCATTAGTAGCTTTGTAAATGAAACTTTCTAATTTTGTCAAGGGAAGTGATTATTCTCCTCTTCTGGGATTTTTCACAGCAGTTTAGAATTTGTTTGTTCTCTCAGGAGCTGCCAAGTGCATCTTGACAAATTGCCTCTTGTGTTCAGATTTCTCTGAAAATCTAAATCTAAAACTCTCTTCTGTGTGTCGTTTGTTTCCCTCCCCCTCCTTCCAGTGTCTGCAGCTCCTTACTCACACTTTCAATCGGGAATTTAACCAGGTGTACAACAGCATCAGTGACTGTAAGGTAAATATTTCATGCAATACAACACACTCTATTTGTAGTACAGTAACAATGTATTTGTAGTTTGTGGAATCTGTTGATACTATGAAGAGACAAAACACTTCATGTTAATTTTCTTTATTTTCAGTCTGTTGGAAGTGTTTGGCTGTTCAGCATCAGGCACCCAAGACTTGCAGGAATGAGAAATGGCATGAACTTGGACTGTAGTATAGCTTCTAGTTTGTTAGCAGACTGGAAGTGCTCTTACTATCTTTCCTTACATATGTCTTCCCTCCATAAAAGGATAAATAAACTCTCTTAAAAATTCTGATTGTAGGCACAGGGGACACAAAGTTGCAAACTGGATAGTCTAATACTTTGTTGGGGAAATCAGGGTGTGAATAATCAGAAGTGTAGGACATCAATAACAAGTCGTATCTACAGAAGTGCCATTGTATTTTCACCCTCAGATGATCATGTGCAAAAATTTGACTGCTGAGTAGGGAAATGCCTGATAGAAATACCTTTCTATTTTCTGAGCCGTCTGCATGCTGAATGCCATGTTCTAGACAGGACTGAACACTAGCTAGAAAAAAACACACTCCTCTGTAATATTTTGCCTGTTTGTCCTCATAGTTGTCAGATATTTCTCCGATTGGGCGGGACCCATCAGTGTCTAGTTTCAGCAGTGCTACCCTCACACCTTCATCTACCTGCCCTTCCCTGGTGGATTCAAGATGCAATTCAATTGATCAGAAGTAAGTTGAGGCTATTAATAGAGAAACATTACTTCTCAGTGCTTCACAAATCTGTCCTTGCTGTTTCCTGATGATTCTTTTTCTGTCCCTATCTTTCTTTTTCCTACTTTCAGATACTTCTCTGTACAGCCTTTTCTTCTTGCCTTATCTTCTCCAGTCACTCTGCACAACTATTTTTCCCCATTTTGTTCTTTTGAAGTGTTTTTTTTTTCTTTGTCCTGAAAGAACAGTCAGATGTTTGCCATTCCAGTGACCACTGCATCTTCAGGGTGTAGAGTTCACAAGTTTGGGGTTTTTTTTTCAGAGATCGGTTAAAAAGACCTCCAAACAACAACCCAGAATAAACCACTTTGGCCAGTAATCTCTGTTTATCTTTCTCAGATGTATTTATTGAAGATATTTTTGGTGACATTGGGAATAACTACTTAATGAAAGACATACAATTTGTACCTCCTCAGTTTAACATCCCTGAGATGAGGAGCACTCACGAAGTAGTACGTCTATGACAAAGACGTATGTCTGTGTTTGGCAAGAGATACTGGGGAGAAGAAGTGGGGAAACAACTTACCAGCAGTTATTATAAGTTTTATTCCACAGATTTCAAGGGAGATGTTATTTGATGTTGTATAAAAGAATCCCAATGTCATGCAAAAAATCTGGAGAATGAAACTTGTAAGACAGACTAGGCTGTAGATGCACTTTAAACTCCTTTGTCACATTCAGTTGGTTTGTTGTGATTTACTTTTCTTTCTCTGCTTTTTTTCTTTTTATTTTTTAAAGAACACCAGAAGCAAATTCTCGTGCCTCCAGTCCCTGTCATGAGGTGGAACAGTTCCAGCTAATTCCTACAGTAGAAACTTCCTATCTTGCTAGAGCTGGAAAGAATGAATTCTTAAACCTTGTTCCTGATATTGAGGAAATCAGACCAGGGTAAGTTTTCTGTTGTTGTGTGATCATGGCTTCATGAGAGCAGCTCTCTTCATGAGAGCTGCCAGAAGGGCTTTGACATGCGTAGTTTCTTTGTCACATTTGAGGAAAGTAAATTCAGCAGATGATCACAGAACTGCAGAGGCCTGTGTGATGGAGGCAGGACCGATGAAGGGTGTGTTGATACTTCATCTCTGCAGTGTTCATTCCCTGCATCTACTTAATGAACAGGATTTCCAAGTGATTTACATATAATGTCTGCTATCAAAACCATGGCTTAGGTTCACTGAAGCAGAGATCTATGCGCGTCCTTCTTTTTGTCAGAATTTTGCTTAGTTCCTGAAGGCAAAATTCAGCTTAATATAGAACTTTTTCATAATACTGTTGCAGACAAAACTTACTAACTACCAAGTGTCCTATACAGTGTTTTGCAGCTAGTGGGGATACTCAGTAGGTACTTTATTTAGGTGAAAATGTATTTCTGTTTATCTGTGGGTTTGGTTTGTTGTTTTTTTTTTTTCTAGCTCTGTGGTCTCAAAGAAGGGATACCTCCACTTCAAGGAGCCACTCTCCAGCTCCTGGGCCAAGCACTTTGTGGTGGTTCGCCGTCCCTATGTTTTTATTTACAACAGTGACAAAGATCCTGTAGAAAGAGGAATCATAAACTTATCCACAGCTCAAGTGGAATACAGTGAGGATCAACAGGCAATGGTAAAGGTCAGTCTGAGCACTATTGTTTATTTACCTGTAGAGCAGGGACATTACGGGTAGTAGTGCATCCCTACCTTCCTATGTGTCATCTCTGGTCCAAGGAAAATGCATTTGTGTTTTGGAGAAATGTCTGATGTCTGATGATTCTGTCCACAAAGTTCTTCAGGGTTTCTTATGTTTTAGACACTGTTGTACAAGAGACTGAAACTGACTGCTGTTACGCATGGTATTTGCTTTTAGGAGCATGTGTTGGTTCCTTGACTGTGTGTTTGGGTTTTATAGTTTCACTTGTGTGTTGTTTTGGGGTTGTGTGGTTTGGTTGTTTAAAAATAACACAAAGCAACACACACCAACATCCTTCAAGGAATCAAATTAACTTTACTGGTCCATCTCAGCAGTTCTTAAAGTCCACCCTTGTGAGTCAAAACTGTTTTGTAGAAGACGTCCCATTTGAATGACGAATAATATCCTGGAAAACGACCAGTGAAACTCAAGTTTCACTTAAGTCTTAAGACCTTAAGTCTTGTTTTTAGGAGTGTGGCATGGCAAACTCTTCTTCAGAGAGGAAGTGTGCATCAGCTTCTGTGCTCAGTATTTTAAATTGTCCTTAATATTCCAGACACCCAACACATTTGGTGTGTGCACAAAGCATCGTGGGGTCCTGCTCCAGGCCATCAACGACAAAGACATGAACGACTGGTTATATGCCTTCAATCCACTTCTTGCTGGCACAATACGGTAAGAGGCAGCTCGTGGACAGGCAGCGCTGCCGAGCATCAAGGTAGTGAAATAGTCATAAGCAAGGAGGCAGGTAGCTTGTCACAGAATTTAATCTTGTTCTGAAGAATTTGACAAGATGGGTGAACTGCAGGAGGGAGGAGGGTGGGCAACAAGAAAAAAAAAAAAAGCAAGCAAGCCCTGTATTTCAGGAAATGCAGTGTCTGTTGCTTTGGCTTGTGACATTCTTAACAGATGTATCCAGTTTGAACATGCGTGCTATGCTTCATGCAACGCTACAGTTGGAGGCCACAGAAAGGTTTCCCTGTAGAACTATCTTAGAAATTTATAAAGCTTCTTACTGTCTTTCTGCAAATGGGTCTGGACTTGCCTTTTCATTCCCTTGATTGTGAGCTAAAACAGAAATTCTCCTTTCTTTCCCTTTTTTGAACTTCTAGAAGCCTTCCCTTTAACACAGGTCACAGGCATCCCCTGCTTGCTGGAGAGATCTTACTGTGCTACAGTAGCTCTTCCTTTCAGTAAAAAACAAAAAACAAAACAAAAACCAACTAAGCTGTTACCATGCAGTGTTAAATAATTTGTTAACAGTGCAGTCCTTAAAAGATCCCATTTTCCTTTAAAGGAGCACAGCAGAAGAGTGAGAAGTTGTCATTATAGTCCTTGATACGTTTTACTTTCTAAACATATGGTGTAAGCTAGGGCTATAGGAAAGGAATTTTTTTAAAAAAAAAAAGTGGATTAACTGTGGGGAGAGAAGAAAAATAAATGTCCAGAATCCAACCAATGCTTTTTACTTCTTTCTTGTGCAGGTCAAAACTGGCTCGAAGACGCACGGGCCAGCTGAAGTACTGAGTCCATGTAATGTTCTCATCTGTTCTCCCTGACTCACCTTCTGATAGATAAAGTGTTACCTCTCATTTTCTCTTTGTGATTCTTGACAGTTTCTCTTGTATGTAATCCTGTGGCTTAACATCTCCCCTACCTTCCCAACTCCTTCAGCACATTTTCTAGGTATTCTAACCCTACCTTGTTTCTTTTCACTTGTACTGAGAATCGTACTAGTAGCATGTGGCCAAACAAAAACAGAAAGAAAAAAAAAAAATCAAAAAAAATCGAGTGATTATGCACGAGACTAAAAAGAAAAAAAAAGTTATTTATTTTTTCTTATAACAATTGTTTTTCCATTCCAACTGACCTTTTGGTGTCTGTCCCACTGTCCGTTGTAGTCTGTCTAGACTGCTGCAGGTTTTCATTCAATTTGCAACTTGGCAGTAGTCGTTGGTTCCCTCAGGGCAAAGTTCTAATGCCAGGGAAAGCTAAATTCTTCTACGTAGGCATCACCCAGCCAGGAACTGCAATAGCTCCTCAGGCTTTCTGGATCCAGCCTCCAATTTAAACTCTGTTCAAAGCTGATATTGGACAAATCTATCTGGACAGACTGGATTTTGTACTTGGCGCAAGTTTTTGAGTTTCCAAGGTCCAACAGGCTAAGGCATGAGCTGGCAAAAGGCAGGGAGCAAACCAAGAGGGGCTGGCTAGAACGACCTGCCTTTAAACTCTTGCTGTGGGGTTGCAGGTCAACAGTGCTTGGCTTTAACTCTTTCCCAGATCATTAACACTCACTCGTCTGCCTCTGAACTGAGCTGGGGAGATGGAACTTGTGCTGATGTGAGGCAAAATAAACCACATCGCTGAAATATTAGATACGATCCCTAAAGTTTTAGATAGTCGGCCTTGTATTTGACAGAAAGGCAGTGTTAAGTGGAAACGGGACAGTGTGGTTGTTCCCTAGAGCTCTTTCAGGAGATCACCACAGGAGGGCAGTACCTCCTCTTTCTGCTGTCAGTCCTGACTTCCGAGTTCCTGTAACAAACAGTTCTTGCCTCTCTTGGAAGAGATTTATGGTTGTCATTGGTGCGTTAGGATAGACGGCTCTATGGCATCATTCTGAAAGGCCTGCTTTATGCATGCATCCCTTATCTGTAATACTCAGATAACATCCCATCTGTTCATGGGGAAAGCATCCTCTGTCCACAAAATACTTTCTAGACCTAGCGCTTGCAATATTCTCCAGGGAAGAGCAGGACAGTTTCAATTTCTTTTGGAGTAATTGTTGAATGTCTCCTAATTTCCCTGATACAATTTTCATCAGCCAAAAACCCCTAGCTAGTTTTAACTTTAGAATCAATCCTTCCTGGAGGACAGATCAAGTGGACTCTGGTCCTGGTCAGTGGGGTGTAATAACGGACGACTTGGAGATCAGCTGGGTGGTGTTAGTTCTCGACCTACAATGTAAGTTCTCCCTGTGGCCAAAGTTTTGGTCCTTGTCCCAAGGAAGGAAAGCAGAATGAATTTCCTTTCTGAGAAGTGAACCCATCTTTCTTAGTTAAGTTTTCAGGGAGGTTGAGGGGGTGTTTGTTTTCTTTTACTGTGTTTCAGACTGTGCTATACTTTCTTAATTAACCTTGAGCACTGATAGGGCTAGCCATGATACTGGAAAGGTAGAGGAATTTCATCCTGAGGTTCTGACCTTTCAAGGGAGAAGTAAAAGGGTTTTGTTCCACTACTACAGTAGGCACGTCTAGGCACACTCCAGCTCAAGAAGGTCGTTTTGATTCAGCTCACTCATCAGCAGGTCATGCCACATGTTGGAAATTCTTTGGCCAAAAGTGTACATGGGACTGGCATCAGTTGAGCAATTTTTTAGCTTTATGGGGTTTTCATTCTTCAGTCAAGTGCAATGCATAATGAGACCTCCTAAAAGCATGGTTGGCAAAGGAGCAGGGAGATGGAGTCTGACACTTGCTAGGACATATCTTTATATATTTTGAGACAGTACTCAAGCTAAATAATGTGCTCTATGCTGTCTTCTGTGGTCCTCAGATTTATTTCAGAACTGGAAGCCAGAGTGAGGGAGTATCCTGGGGACCCAGGAGCATAATAGGGATGGCTTGTTGTTTGTTGTTGTTTGTGGTTTTTTTTTTTCCCCTTCTGGTTTTGTCTTGTTTAATTATGTGTGACTCTTAATACAGTGGTGATATTCCTTTGTTATGCGATGGATGATAATGCACTTCCAGATTGTGGATAAGTAAGACTGTTAGTGCTGCAAGAGCGCTCCCCAAGCTGGAGCTAAGCAGATCTCAAGAATGAGGTTAATTTTAAGCACTGAGTTGTTGCTGCCATCACCACTGTTTATAATGAAGTGGAACCAGTTTGAGGAGAGGTAGCAATTTAGTTGGGGGCATTTTAGTTTTTCTTTTTATTTTTTTAACTAGAACAAAACTAGTTTGCTAAGTCTTTGCTTTGGATAAGCCAGAAAATGAACTAAAGGGATATAGGCATTGCATAGAAACATGATTAAGGGATCTTCCTTTAAAAGCAGGAAGAAGCAGATGCTTATTTAATAGAGCTGGAAATGTTACAGCTGTGTTGCATAAATGTTACTCTTCTATCTAAAGACTCTAAGCAGCTTCTGATGACTTGATGTCTATGTGGACACCAGATCATCAGAGGAGCAAAATTCTATTTTTAAGCATCGGTGTCTCTTAAAGTTGCATAATCTGTGACAAAATAGACTCTGGTTGTGTGGAGTTCAAATGGGCCTTACTGTTTCCAGGCCTGACATAAAGGCATCCAGCTACGGTTTTTCACCAATTACTGAAGCCTAGTTTGAGACAGCAGTTTCCCCATTTTAAAACTGTAACTGAAATCAATTCAAGTTTTCCTTAAAAGGATAACAAGGCAAAAAACATCTGGATTTCCATGTGCTTTAAAACTTTTTTGATCTAGCCCAACGTGTTAGAAGTTTCTTTTTAAAAACAGAGCAAGAAGGGAAATATGACATTTAAAAAGCCTTCTTGACATTTAAAAGCCCACTCTTGGTTATGTGCTGGGTGTATGTGGAGTCCCGGAGTCAGACAGCTCTTGGGACTAAGCCACTGCAGACCAGGCGTCATGCTGTGGGCCTGCCAGCCCACTCAGCATAAGCGCTGGTAGTAACCTTGGTAGGCGTTTCTTGGAGGGAATGAGTATGAAACTGTGCCGTACTTTGGGGGTTTTGTTCCTCGCTAAAAGGAAGAAGAAAATTACCTTTTTTTTGTCCATTGAAAACAATGTTGTTGGTGTTTGGAGCTTCCTGGATATTTTAAAACTAAACTAAACCTCCTATACTGTGTTTTAGAAATGCACTTTAAGTACCTTTTTAAAGAAGATTCCTATATTCTGGGATGCAGAAGGGAAGGGAATATTATTTCCAGGCCACTGAGAAAGTGGTTTTTTTGGGTCAGTGTCTAATAGTCCTTATTGCCAATTTGCAAGGTATTTCAAAGCAAAGACTTTACATCTTGCTGCTTGTTATTTAATTTACAGGGATTTAATTTTATGTAATGTATTGTATATTTATACATCTGTAATTAATTGCACATTAGATAAGACAGAGGATTAGCTTTGGAATAACATCCCTTGGTACTATACAATCAACTAATACTGCCTATGCATATGCATCTTTCTGGTACTCTTGCACAGCCTTAGTTTGTGTTAGTTTATACTGTGGTGGGTGTTTTTGTTGAGGATGCAGCAGTTAAACCTGCTGCTCAAAGGAAGGATACTGATGCTGCTTTGGAACGGTCTGTTGAATGTACTTTAAAATGGGTCTCTAGCGTGTGCGTTGCTTCTCACCATTGTGGTTAATAACCCAAATACGTGGTCTGAACTGTACTGTATGTAGCAGGAATGTATTAATTTTGTGCTTCCTTGTTTAAAAACATCAGCTGTTCAAGAACGGGATTGACTTTTTTTTGTTCAGAAGGCCATTTATGCGTTCTTTGAAATCAGAACTAGTCCAACACTAACCAGATGGCTCTGTCCGATGTTATTTGGAACAGTTTTTAAATTAACAGGATCGGCTGTGTGTTCAGAAAACTGAGGGTATGGAGGTCATAAGTCTTCAATTCCTAATGTCACCCAGTTAATGGCCTGATCCTGAGCAGTACTGAGCTCCCTCTCGCTGCCTTGAGACCAGGAACTAGAGGCAGAGGGAGTCTGGAACGATCAGCACTTCCCAGAATCAGTTCTCAGTTTTCCACTCTGCTTGTTCATACTTCATGTACAGTTGATTAAGATTCTTGAATTTGGATGTTAGACATGCTGTTGCACTGAAATACATATTTCTTTTAATTGCAGTCCCCATTTCCCTGTTCAATCTCTGTACACAAGGTATACAAGGTATATGCTGTATAAGTGGCCTTCTTGAACAAATCTCTTTGCAAACTGATTTCATCCCAGCGAAGGAGTGTATCAGCAACACTGTACATTAATTTCAGGTTTCATTTTCTTATTTTATTTTGTAAATATATCCGATATTTGGAGCTTGAGTATACAAAATGTAAATATAGTTCATGTATTTGTACTAATTCTGATCCATTCGCTGTATAGCCTTAGGTGTGCAATGCAGATATCTAACTGTGTATGGTAACCTTGCACCACTGAACTGTTAGTGAACGAGGTGAAAACAATAAAGGTACAACAGTGCATTAGCAGATGTAATGTGTGCTCCTGTTATTGTGACTTAATTACTGGGATCTGATTACTTGTTTTCAAAATCTGCCCTGAACAAGCTTATGCTTTTGTGAAAACGTTTATTTCAGCTGTTCTTGAGAAAGGTGAGAGGCCCTTCTTATCCTTCCTCATCCTTTTCCCTTTGATGTGTTCTGTGGCATTTCCAAGTAGGTTTTGGAGGCTTTCAAAAGATTCTTTTGCTTGAAAGATAAAATAAGGGTGTCATAATGCTGCCAGCACAGAACTTGCTTATCTGGGGGTGGCCGTTAAAAGTGACAGAAGTGCAGGAAATCAACGTAACAGCAAAGTCTAAGGCCCCAGCTCTGGGGACACAGATGTGGGGGAATCGCTGGCTCTGAAAGTGGAAAGTTCTTTGTAGCTTTTACAAGTCATGGTAAGGAAAACGGGACAGGGCATTCCCAAAGCATTTAAATCCCACAAAAACGGGCCATCACTTGCCGTCAAACACCTCGTAACTGTAAACCAGCTGCAGGATGGCAAAACACGTCTGTCAGGCTGCCGGCCAGCTCGGTTGTCCGACAAGCTACCGTGGCTGCCTTGCTCCTTGCTGCTGTTGCCGAGTCCCTTACCCATTAACTTTCTGGTTGCTGTTCTGACAGCTTGCTTACTCCTGCCGAGAAGCCACTAGCTGTTTTGCTGCTTCCACGCTCATCCCACTCAATGCCCTGACACAAGGTGCACCACACGTCTGGAGGGCCAGTTTGCCAGTCTTGGTCTTTAGACTGTGCCTCTAACAGAAAGATGCTTATAAATGTAGGTTCCTCTTGATGCTGCAGCTGCCTGCTGCGGAGCAAAGGTACGAAACGAGCTTTTTCCCCGTGCGCCTCCCGTTCACCCCGGTGCTGACAGAGGGGCAGCTTGCCCAAGGTTTCTTTTGCCCCAGTTCCAGGACCCCTCCCAGACGCACCCATGGCTGTGACAGCCCCGGCAGCTGCGGCCCAGGGGGGTGTTTCAGCAGCTGCCTTTGAGGCAATGAGTTCCGTGTGGGGAAGAGGGAAAAGCCGCCCTGCCCGGGCTGGCCCGGGGCCCCCAGTGTCTGTGGCCCCAGCGTGAGGCCGGGGTCGCCTCCGGCCTTACAGGCGGTGTCGAGCGTTACCGCCCGCAGGACAGCTCCGGGACCGACGGACTGGCTCCTCCTTCCGGTGCTCGGCGGCCTTCCCCGACTTCTCCCGCAACGCCGAGCGCTATGCCCAGGCGCGGCCGGCCCCCGCGGGCCACGCCCCACGTCCTGTCCCTTTAAGGGGGGCGACGCGCCAGCACCATCGGCCCATGGGCGGGAGGCGGGGCTCGCCGGAGGAGCCAATGGGCGCGCCCCATCCCGCCCCGCCCCGCCCGCGCGGCT
>VWZZ01007735.1:11869-24768 GCA_013399095.1 Psophia crepitans | reverse complement strand
GGGGCAGCGCCGAGACCGGCTGGTGGCGGTGTGAGAGCCGGGGGGGCGCCTCCTCTCACGGGAGAGGCCTTACCGACCGGTAGCGGGGGGAGGCGGGCGCCTCTCTAGCCTCTGCCGAGTGGCTTTCTGCTACAGCTAGTAGTTTTTCGGCGGGCTGATCTGGGGGAGGCGGCCGATTCCGGGCGGTCCCCGGTTCCGCGGTGTGTCCGGGAAGGAGGAAGGCGAGCGTGGGCCCCTGGAGCCGCCTGACGGCGGGGTGGGCTTCCCTGCTGGGGGCTCTACGGCGGCTGAGGGCCCGCGGGGGGAGCAGGCCGGTCGGCTGAGGGACTGTTCGGCAAAACACGGGAGCGGTGGGTTTGGAGTCAGGGCTGCGGAGCGGGGAGCTTGTTCCAGACCCCGCGAACAGAAGCAGGCAGAGGGGTTTCTGTGCCCAGACGCCCCTTGCGAGCTGACTTAGGCGGCCTCTAGCAAAACACCCGTTTCCTCCTTCTTTTCCTTTGAGCTTTGATGGAGCTGGATCCGTCAGTGACATTAGAGCCACTCTGCTCCCTGCCTCCTAGTGCAATGTTTTGGATAGCGTATTTTTCTTACGCATCTAGTTGTGTCTTGGTAGCTGGGAAGAAACCTTGGTGACTTGAAACATGGTGTATGTTGGTCTCTGTTGTCTGCTGGACTGACTGGGAGCCACAGGGACCTCTGGCTGTCACAGCCCACAGAATCACTTCAGGGCATATGCTGCAGCATTTGTTAGAAAGGGGTGAGCTGGCTCAGCAGGTGACAAGGTCAGACCCATCTGACAGAGCAATGGATGGATGCTACTGCTAGATCACTGCGAATGAGGCTTACCTGGCATTTTTCCTCTTCCACATTCCAGAGCTGATATTGCTTTGATTGGACTGGCCGTGATGGGTCAAAACCTTATTTTGAACATGAACGACCATGGCTTTGTGGTAAGTGAAGGAAAACGTTGTTCGGAAAGGCTGACTCTCTAGCACTTGGGGTTGGAGCTGTGCATTTTGTGGGGGTGGGGTTTTTTTCTCTCATTCTTTTTCTTGTTGTTTCTTCCTTTTAGTAATAACCTAGGCTGCCTTTTGTCCCGTTGCCAGAGAAAGGCATGTCTGTACTCAGCTAGCCACCTGATGTGTGTCATTTTTCCCTCGAGTTTGCTCTGCCCTTGGCCATTAATGACAGGTTCCCAAGGCACTTGCAGAGATGTGCTGCAGGTTTCATTGCTGCTTGGTGTCCTTAGGGAAGGTGGAAGTGGCAGAGCACGTGTTGTTGAACCTTGCTTATGTAATTTGTAGCCTGAGCTAAAGTAACGGTCCGGTTGGCAGCTTTTATAAACTCATTTTCTTGCTCCCTCAGGTTTGTGCTTTTAACAGGACGGTTTCCAAAGTGGATGACTTTCTGGCCAACGAGGCCAAGGGAACCAAAGTGATTGGTGCTCACAGCCTGGAAGAGATGGTCTGTAAGTTAAAGAAGCCTCGTCGTATTATCTTGCTGGTGAAGGCTGGAAGCGCAGTGGATGACTTCATCAATAAATTGGTGAGGCAAACATTCTTTCTACCTGTGACTTCCTGCTGTCTTTTGGAGAACTTTCCTCTGGAAGATCTCAATTTTTTGTTGTTAATGAGGTTTTGAATGTATGGAGAAAACCAAAAAGCTGACTTATTTTTGGCAGGTGCCATTGTTGGAGACTGGAGACATCATAATTGATGGTGGGAACTCTGAGTACAGAGATACTACGGTAAGCCTGTTTTCTACCTGAAGTGGATGAATAAAATACATGTCATCAGAATAAGTCAGTCACAAGATGCCATGTCCCCTTTGCTCAGGGAAGGCCAAACTGAGTTATCTCTGCAAAACTAGATCATGCAACCTATTAAAAAGCAATTGGTACAGCAGCGAAGGATTGTTCAACAAGTATATTTTATTATAAGTTGCCCAAATCATCAAAGAATACTTTTATTGACACCTTTTAAAGAGTGAAGACCTTTAGAAAATTTCCTGTTACAATCTTACAGAGTTTTCAGGGATATTTGAAAATCTAAGGATGTTTATAGGTTTGCTGCTGTATCTGAATCCTACGTGACCGTGTAAGTAAGGCGGAACTGCTGGTTTGGCTGTCTGGAAAACAGCAGAGTAATTGTCTATTTTTCAAAAACAAACAAACAAGACTGCTTGTGAGCTGGCTGTAACTATAGAAGTTACAGAAGTTACGTTAGCATATCTGGGATGCTTACATGAAAATACTGCATTCAGATTGGTACTTGCGATTGTCAGAAGGGGTGCTGGTATCAGTCTTTATGCTTTGACATCCTGATCATGGATAAGTGAGTTATAGAATGGTTTGGATTAAAGATCCGTGAGCAGGGACACCCTCCGCTAGAACAGATTGGCCAAAGCCCATCCAACCTGGCCTTGAACACTGCCAGGGAGGAAGTTGGCTGTGCCAGAGTAAAAACCAGGTACTGAATGAGGATTACTGCTTGGGGAGCTTGCAGCTCCCCTTGGGGAGCTCGACCTGTGCTTCTCTCCCACTCACAGGGATTTAGTTCCCTTACAGTTGTCCACACTTGCACCTTCTCTCTGCAATGAACTCAGCAACTCCACCTTGAGCCTAATCTGCCTCCCCCACATCTTTGCACATGGTTTGTATCACCTGACACTTAATTCTGAGCCTTTTCCAACCTCAGTACTGCTTTTTCTGTCTGGTGCTTATAAGGACTTTGTTTTCTCAGCATGTCTCTTTTGCAAGGATCCATGTCAAAGCAACAGGAAATTTCCTAATGTTCACTGTGGCGTATGTACAATCTTTTTCCTAAGGTTGTCTTCTAGCACGTCCAAAGCAGAACTGAAAACCTAATTTTAGTTCTAAATTTCTAGCCTTTGTTTGTAAGGCTCTGGCATTGAAAGAAATTAAATAATGCTGCTCTGCTCTTTGTTCCAGAGACGCTGTAAGGAACTACAGGAAAAGGGCATCTTATTTGTTGGAAGTGGTGTTAGTGGTGGAGAGGATGGTGCCAGATATGGTCCTTCGCTCATGCCAGGAGGAGCCAAAGAAGCCTGGTAAGCACAAGTTAGTATATTCTTCTTCAGAACAGCTGGCAACAATCGTCTTCTATTCACATTGAGAGCTGAGGGAGGGAAGGAGGAGGCGTGGGTGCAGAGAAAGAGAACAAGATATGTTGCTATCTTACTTCCTTAAGGCTCAAGATTTCTCAACCTAGCTGGGGTCATGGGGCAGTGCTGAGCCTCCATGGCAGGCAAAACAAAGGCAAGTTATTTTTTCCAGGAATTCACAGGCAAAAGTAGTATCTACAGAAATCGGAAGGGAGAAATGTGTGCCAGGAGAGAAAAGAATTTTGCTTAAATTTTAAGAAAGTATTGTTCTTGATTACGATTTTTCTTTTGGGACCCTATGCACTTGGAACACCGTTAACCATGAAACAGGCAGCAGCAAACTTCCCTGCAGGGACATGATAAAAGGAGGCTTCAGTACATGTTTGTCTTGACTATTGGATGCATTCATTTTTTTTGCAAGTTTCTGTCGTGCTGCTCTGCTGTTTTGTACTGATGTTACTGTAAAGTAAATGTACCTCAATGTTCATGTTTGACTTTATCCCTGGTTGCGCATCGTGTGTAAATGTGGAAGGTAAAGGCATGTCTGGGCTTTACCTGAGCCTTAGAATCTCTTAAGTCCCTGTCTGTTTGCATTAGCGTTTCTTACCGATACCAGCCTGTTCAAATTTGACGGCACAAAGCCAGAAACAGTAATTTGCTGTCTGATCATCTTTTTGCCATGATCAGCTCAGTAAATACAGCTTCCATTTGTCCCCCTCACCTGAACTTTGTCCCCCTGTCTGTCACAGCACCTGCAGCCCATGTGCCACCCATGCTTCTTTCCCAGTGGTCGCTTTAGTTTCCTCCAAACTCGGCATTCTGTAATGTTGGCAAAGCAATTTACTGCACTCGGGGAGCCTGGCGATGACAAAAGCTCCTAATTACTGCAGTAATTCAGACAACTATATCCTGACTTCTGTTCGTGGAGTTTCTTCCCTCCTTCCTCTTGCCCTCCAGATCACCCTGGATTTTTCTTGTGGCTATAGAACAGAATGGGATTTTGTTCCAGCTCTGCTGCTGATCCCCTGTGAGCGGGAGCCTGTATCATGCCTGTGGTGTTAGGTTGACGGTTGGACTTGATGATCTCAGAGGTCCTTTCCAACCTTAGTGATTCTATGATTCTATGATTCTATAACCTGCCTCTATTTCTGCATTTCTAAAATGGAGAACATAATATTTGGGCTCTTTTAGGTACATTAAGCATGTCTGCACAGTGCTGTAAGTGTGACACGGGCTGTCCCCATTTCTTGCAAACGGTGTCTAGTTCTGGGAAAAACATACTTCTTATTTGACATTGCTGTCTGGTGTGTATCAAGCTGCCCGCATGCTCTCACCCCACATCTCCCAGCCTTTTGGCGGGTTGCAGAAAGTCACATCACACCAATGGACTGGTTTTTTTTTCTTTTCTTCTTGTGGTATTTGTGTGCTGCCTATCTGCTGAGGCATATTATTTCTCCCCACAGGCCCCACATCAAGACGATATTTCAAAGCATTGCTGCTAAGGTGGGATCTGGGGAACCTTGTTGTGACTGGGTAAATATTTATTTGATACTAGCCTTAACTTCTGCTTAGATCCATGCTTAGGTAGTCTGGTTGCCGAAGCTCATGCTTGTTTGTCCTTAATAAAACCAGTGACATCAGTGGGTTGATTTTCTGGCTGACTGCATTCAATTCAAATCTACCATCTCTGATAACTTAGCCCATACCATGGAAAGACAAAGTTTTATGGCTGGGCCATAAGCTGGGGGAGCTAAATGGATCTGTGACCCCACAGTGTTTTCACTTAGCCCTGGGTTTCCTTCCTTCCTTCCTTCCTTTAGGCAGAAGAAAGCCACAGGCGGGTATTAGACATGGGAAGTGGTGACAGCGCTGTTGCTGATGGCATTTTTTGATGTTTGCTGACAGGTAGGAGATGAGGGCGCTGGACACTTTGTGAAGATGGTGCACAATGGGATTGAATATGGAGACATGCAGCTGATCTGTGAGGCCTATCACCTGATGAAAGATGTGGTGGGCATGGAGCATGATGAGATGTCAAAGGTGATCTCTAGTTTTTTGTGCCTTGCCTTCTTGAGCCGTGGTGGCTGTCTGCTGTTGATGGAGGCAGCTGGGCTTTGCCCAAGCGCTGTATGTACATGAAGTTAATTTTTTTGACATTCCTTCTGCCAGGGGTAGCGCACTATTTTCCTGAGCTTCAAATGAGTTAGGGAGCAGCAAGCACATACACCTGAATATAGTTGTTGAAACTCTCCCATTCTACAGTTGATTTATTGCCAGGAAGCACCTTCTTGTCTGGAGATATGAATTACCTTGCCTGAAAAAAGCTAGTAACACATTGAGCGTTATAATCAAGCAGGAGACTCTTGCAGAGACCTTGTTGAAACAAGTTAGTAAGTGCGATGTGTCTTGAAAGAGCAGCTGTGTTTCCAGCTTTCGCTGGAAGTCACTGGTAGATGTGGCAGGGTATCTGTAACCAGTAACTGGGACAGCATGACCCCTTCCGTGTGTGTACATACATGTATACATATGTGTCAGTAACTCAGTCGATATATTTAGCAGGTACATACTAAATCGGTGTGTATATATATGTGTGTGTATATACATACACTTTTTCTCCTCTTACAGGTATTTGAGGAATGGAATAAGACAGAGTTGGACTCTTTCCTGATTGAAATCACAGCCAATATTCTCAAATTCAAAGACAGCGATGGCAAATACCTCCTCCCAAAGATCAAGGACAGCGCGGGACAAAAAGGCACAGGGAAGTGGACAGCCATTTCTGCCCTGGAATACGGAGTCCCTGTCACACTCATAGGTAAGTGGTTCTTCCACCTGAGCTGTCCTGGTAACACGGTAATCCCAGAAAAGAGCCCACACTGGGGCTCAGCTCCCAGAAGAGGCTCTTCTCGCTGTAGCTGTTGCAGTCCTTCTGCCCATGAGACCTGTTACTGTTTTTCTTTGCTGGGCTTGGTTTTGTCTTGTTCCTTGTGGGTAGGAATTACGACGCCGTTGCCCGTGGTATCTAGTGGCGAGTTGGTGACAGGTGAATGGAAGTGCCATGCTAGAAGCGTCATGCTCGATCGATGCAAGATTCCTCAGTAATCCTCTGCCCTATCTGCTACTCCAAATCCCATCATAGCCTTTGAAATGTTATTTTAAAAAAAAAAGAAGAAAGGTGAGGGCAGGACACCCTCAAAACTTTGCTGTCTGACCACTGCTTGATAAGTACTTAGACTTCTCTGAAGGTGTAAGAATTATTTTTCAGATATCTACCTCAGTCTTCTGTGTTTCAGTGTAACTTGGCTAACACAGCATTAGTATGACTGAACAGGAACACGAGGGCCAGACTGTATTTTTTGAGAATGCTGCCCTATGATGGTGGCTGCTGTTTTTCTCCCACAACACTTGGTTGTGGTGTTTCTTTCTACACTCTGGACTGCCACTGGTTTTTGTTTTGTGGCTAATAAGGCTGCTGATGCAAAGCCAAACTGAGATGATGAAGGTGTATTTTGTAATTGCTTTGAATTACATCCCTGAAGTGTGAGAATTTACCTGCTCGCATACATACCTAACAGTTTTGTTACCTACTGTTTTATCTAACCTGGGCTCTGAATGGAATTGTGACACAGCAGTTGTAAAACATCTGCAACACATTTAGAGTGCTCTCTTACTACAGGTCCAATGTAGACTTTCCCATTAGGTAAATAAGATGACTCAGCAGGTTCTTTGCTCTTGATTTAGGTTAAATTTTCGTGTTTTCTCTACCTCTTTTTCCTTTGCCTTGGCTGGTCAAGTCATTTTGTATTAGAAGATAAGAAAAACTATATTCAGTAGACAAAAGGAGAGTAACTGCAGTGATAGCTATCAGAGAAACATGGCTGCATTCCAACGAGGTGATTTCACAAAAGAAGTTTTGAATGGTTTTAATATTCTACTACAGCTGTAGTCGTTCGGTTCTAGGCTTGAAACAGCGTTTCTCGCTTGTGCTGTTAGTATTCTCCTGTCCGGGGTTCGTGCAAAGGCTGAGGGTGGAGGAGGCACTCCCTAATTAGTTCTCTGCAGTGCCAGGGGAGCATTGTTAGGTAATGATGAGTTGATGGGGAAGTATGTGCAATAGCCCTTGTGCAAACACGGCCTTTCTTAGGGCAGTTGCTGCGTGTGTGGTTTTGCTGCATAAGCGTGACTTGCAGCCTTCTGCTTGTAAAAGCAGAGTCGCCTTACTCCTGGTTTTTCCTGGTGGGTTTTTTTTTTTCCCTCCCCAGTGTAGAAGAAAGTTTTTGCAGAAATGGAGAGAGGCCAGTTCTGATCTTGATGTAGTCTTTTAATCCTACTTCAGGGAGGATCCAGAATTCTGTGAAAACATTATTCATCTCTTTTTTTTTTTTTTTTTTCCCTGTGGTTTGGGTTTTGGTTGTTGTTTTTTGGGGTGGGTTTTTTTTGTTGTTGTAATTTCTGACTCACTTAAAAAGTGGAAGAAAAGTTCAGTATGCAGAGTATAATAAACTTGATTGCTTTCCTTCTATCAGACCCTGGAAAGCAAACTTTTTTTTGTTTCATTTAACAATACAGTCTTCAGTTGCAAGTAAGTACAACGTAAAACAGCATGAGTAGGAATCAGTAGGATCTGAGCCAGATCAAGAGATTGGCGCTCAGGCTTTCTCTTTAGGCGCTGAAGATACTGCTGGCTATCTCCTTATCCCTGGCAAATGACATTTAGTAACCTACTTAGTAATGTTATAAAACTTTCTTATGGGATTCTGAATACTAGTGTTATGAGCTTACCAGATTTGTAAAATTGAATTTATCTTATAAGTTAACCTGCTGATTTATTCTTGATTTTAATTGCTCTTATTTTGCATGCATGTATTTCAAAACACATCCAGTTAGTGTGAGTTAGCATTTATGCAACAGTTTTTTTATCTTCAAAGCATGATACAATAGTTAGTGAAGTCTTGAGCCTTGCCCGTCCCTAGACTGCAGTGCAACACTGTCTGTCTCTTACATATAGGAAGAGATTTTAAATTAACTGCTTAAAACTCTGGTGAAGGTTCCGGAGGATAAGTTTTCATGCATATGACTTGTGACTTTTTTTGTTCTTTATCATTTGAAAGCTGTATCAGTCAATATTTACCCAATGGTTATGCTGACTGGCAGCTTGGTCCCTCAGTAATGCTGTTGAATTAATTTGTGCACCTCTCTTCCCGTGTAACTCTGTGTGTGGCTTATCCATCATTCAGTGGTGCTCTCACTGTGTGACTGAGGACAAGTATCTCAGACCTTTACAGTAATGCTGAATTTTCTAATGATCTCCCCTTTCCTACCATACTTAAAGGCGAAGCTGTGTTTGCACGGTGCCTGTCTTCCCTCAAGGATGAGAGAGTGCAGGCCAGCAAGCTGCTGGCTGGGCCTAAAGTGACGCAATTTGGTGGGAACAAGAAGGCCTTTCTGGAGGACATACGCAAGGTGAGTCCTTGTGCTTGCCAGAGTGCTACACTGCAGCTGCATATCAAAGCAGGGTTTGGATGCTGTAAACCCTGGTGAGGAGCTCTAGTAGTTGCATTTCATGACAACTGGTTCCTGCGTTCAGTCAAACAGAGCATGTAAATTGTGAAATTCCTCGTTCAACTTTGTGGGACTTCACTTGGAATGTGAATTTGGTTTTTTTTAGGCCCTGTATGCTTCCAAGATTATCTCATATGCTCAAGGCTTCATGCTGCTGAGACAAGCAGCCAAAGAATTTGGCTGGACACTGAATTACGGTGGCATTGCACTAATGTGGAGGGGAGGCTGCATCATCAGAAGGTAATTAAGATGAGGAGGTAACTTAGTTGGTGAGGGAAGAAGAGCAGGCAATTTAGTTTATGCGGTGCGAGACTGACAGGCCTAGAGATTTGCTTGGAAAATCCATGGGGTTAATCCCCTGATTAGATACTGAGAGGCTGTTTCTGCAGACCACACTAAAGGTTACCAGATGAAGTCAACTTTCCGGTGGCTTTAGCTGCTGCAGGTTTTCTTCGGTCTTTGTTTTGTTTGCGTCTTTCTCAGTGTTTGGAATCCGAGTCCAGCTGAGTCAAATTTTGGCACTGTAAGTTTTGGATTCTGGGCCTTTGTTGGAAGCTGTGAAATTTTATTCCTGGTTTAAATGTGTTCTGCCTAGTGTGTTCCTGGGAAAAATCAAAGATGCTTTTGATCGAAACCCTGAGCTTCAGAATTTGCTGTTGGATGATTTCTTTAAGACCGCTGTTGAAAACTGTCAGGTGAGTTTCCAAGGAAGGAGGAGCATACAAACAGTAGTTTACAGCCTGGACTTGTGCAGCTTCTTTTCCAGGAGTTACCTTCACAAGTATATTTAGATTGAAAAACCAAAAGCTAGAGAACACCCTTGAAACCTGTTTATACGCATCCTTAATCCCAAAGATCTCTAAAGAATCCTTAAGCTCTTTGGGACTGTGTATGTGTATCTGTACATGCATAATGTATGGGTGTAGGAATTCATCATCTGTGGCTTCAGAGTACCCTACTTTAGTAGAACGTATCGGTCTTATAGGATCAGGACAGGGAAAAAACCTACATAGCTGGAGCTGGTTGAAACCAAACAAGTTACTGTGATGAGGTAGGCTATACTGAGCTCCGAATTAGAATTTAGCCAGATGCCAGGGTTAGCAACCTGTCCTTGAAAAAGTGCCTGCAAGTGCCTCTAGCCTCTATTTCATCAGAAGGTAGGAGTATGTTAGTTCTAAATGAAGGAAGAAGAAGGGGTTGCATCACTGAAGCACGACTTTATAAATCAGCATCCAGATCTGTCAACCAATGAACCAAGGTCTCGTGTAATGTTGCAAGGTATCTTTATACTGTCATCCTAAAGATAATACAGCAGCAAACAAACGGGACCTTGTGGTGTTACAGTTCTTCTCTCTGATACTCACCAAGCTACTGTTACAAACTAAATGTTTCCATTTTACTATTAGAGAAGACTTAGGCAGAAATCTAGCAATTCGGAAGAAGCATGATGGGAGGAAAAACTGTCTAGTCTGTGTGAACGTTCTTATCACTGCCGTGTGTCTTGTCCCTTCTGTGCACTTGGATCTCAGCTGTACAGAGCGTGAAGCTCTGTTCCATTACCACTGTTTGCAGCAGCACTGAAATAACAGTGTTCCAGACCCGCTGTTCGTTAGTCCTGGGTCTGTCCAAACAGTGCCCTGATTTGGATGGAGTTGACAGGCAGAACTAAAACCAGATTATCTGACCAACAAAAAAATCCTTTGTTATCATTGGCAATTCTTTTAACTGAAGCTGAATATTCCATGCAGGTTACTAAATCAGATGTACAGTTGAAATGAGGATTATCCACATGTCTGTCTGAAGTATTGTGGTGACCTTGTGCCCTTGGGCGGGCTTCGTGCTGTGCTTGGGTAGAGGTCCTGAAAGTGCCTCGGTGTTTGCTCAGTATATTCCCCTCTGCGTTTGTGCTTTGGGGTTGCACTGATTGTGTTTATGTGAAAGAACATCCTTGCTCAAGGCTGTGGTTTGATTGTATGTGAAGTGTATGTCTGCACTCTTCTTGTCCTGTTCTTTATCTTACTTGCCAGTATTTCCGATCAACCTGGTTTATTTAAAATTTCTTTTCCTCTCTCCCAGGACTCCTGGCGACGTGTAATCAGTACTGGAGTAGAGATCGGTATCCCTATGCCCTGCTTCACTACAGCACTTTCTTTTTATGATGGATACAGGCACGAAGTATTGCCAGCTAACCTGATTCAGGTAGGTGCCTGAAAAAATGTAGCAGGCTGGCTACTGTTTCTGGCTACTAAAATATTTAAATACTGGTCTAAAGACCATGATGTTAATATGTCCTAATCACTCCGACATTGTAAAGATAAAGGCATAGATTGCCTAATACAATTCTGTTAAACCTGAAAGTCACAGCAATAAAATACTATGTGATGTCGGGGTAAAGAATACTGGAGATCTTGGTATGACAGTGCCAGCATGTGTTAGTATTCCATCCGTGAGCCAAGGGTGGTGACAGCTTTATAAAGAAGTAAATGTCTCTGAACCTTTGGATGTAGGTAAGTGCTTGTTTTTTAGACTAGTCCCTAGCAGAAATAACGTAATTGTCTATCCACAGAACTCTGAATTACTAGATATTAGTAAACATTTCGTTGCAGTGATTTTGCTAATAATGAGAAAATAAGTTTGAATGTTAAAATATTGGAGTCAGATCTTATTTCTAGTATTCCCATAGCCAAGTATCAGTAGGTGCAACTTGTAGTGCTCCTATGACGATGGTATTCATGTGTCTGTTCTGTGTGTGTGTGTTCTTATTCTAGGCTCAGCGCGATTACTTTGGTGCACATACATATGAACTGTTATCGAAGCCAGGTGTATTTATCCATACTAACTGGACAGGCCATGGAGGAAATGTGTCCTCTTCTGCCTACAATGTCTAATGGAAATATTTCCTCTTGAAGCCAACATACTGTAGATCTCAGATATTCCTCCTACAATACCACTTTTTACTGTACTGTGCTAGAACTTGTGTTTGGATACTTTTGTAATAACTTGTGGGTATATTTCATATATATATCTCAAAGCTAAATAAATTGCTTATAAATGCATTGAGGTGTTTTCTTTCCACTGCTGATGGCCAAAACTGGCTATAAAATGTCTTTGTGCAGTATTTAGTAGAATGCATTTTATAACTATAATGTTTTTATTGTATTATAGTGCATAAACTCATAGGGATCGAGATAGAGAGGACTGCGTCTCGGTGATTGCTAAAGTGGAGGATGGCAGACAGCACAGTAACACCGCACAAGATTCTGGGGAGGTAAAGGTCTTTGGTTGCCATTGCCTATTGATAAGGGGCCTAGCCTGGTTCTGACGATTAATTCCTGGGTGTTCCTCTGCACACAGTGTCACGCTGTGAGCTCCTTTGGTTTTCTGAGGAGAGTGGGGTGGATCATGGAGGAACTGGAATGCAGGTTAAGGGTGTCGAGGCTGATACTCCTGCCACCAAACCATTCTCCCTCCAGCTGCTGTTCCCACTTTTAAGCTCTGGAGTAAACTGATGGCTTACCTGTGTGCTTGCACACTGCCCCCAGACTCCCTGCGTTTTCCCCACCTCTTCCCATGGGGCCAATTAAAAATACCTGCAGCAGAGTGCAAAGCTGCCCCTATTTGATGCCCTCCCCCTGCACTCCCATGGCCAGTCATCTTCAGCACTTCTGAAAATCCACCTGGGTGCCTGTACCGTCTGTTTTTTTCCTTTCTCAGAACCCCCCGAATGTTAAATGTTGTGCCATGCACTGACTTTTTTATATAAATGCTTTGCTCTGTTTATTTCTGCTAAGACAGGTATGTAGTTGAATATAACTGGCAAAAGATTGCTTTCAATTTAAAGCAACTTCCCTGCAAATTATGTTTTAAGATGTAGGAGCTCCATAAAATAAGTGACAAAATGCAGGCGACAACCGGAGGGCCGTGAACGTTTTTGTGGCCGGTCTGCTGCGGCGTCTGTGGTGCGGACTGCGTTCGAACTGCTGTGGTGGGCAGCGGGAACAGTTTGGCGGTTTGCTGTGCACAGACGTTGTGTTTGGGGGAAAGGGGGATACTCCCACCAGTGTGGTTTAGCGCTCAGCACCATCCGAGCGCTGGGAGGAATACCTGCTCTGCCTGGGAGCCTTGTGCCAAAGCCTGCCGCCTCAGCCGCAGACCCGTTCCCTGAGCCGTGCAGCAGCCGGGGGGGGGCTGGGGCGTGGACAGCGCGGCGGCTG
>VWZZ01007735.1:501-11451 GCA_013399095.1 Psophia crepitans | reverse complement strand
CGGGAGCGGTCCCTTGTGTCGCGGCCTTTTACATCCTCTGCCGGCTTCCGCGAGAGCTGGCCGCCTGCAGAGCCCTGACCTGTCGCTGCCCTGGCTCCTTGCAGAGGCTGAAGGCTGCGGTTCACTACACGGTTGGCTGCCTGTGCCGGGATGTGGCGGAAGACGGCGCGGTGCAGTTCAGCAAACAAGCCGTGGCAGCGATCTCAGAGGTCACCTTCCGGCAGTGCGGTACGGGCCTGCGTGTCGCCTCTTTGCTCGGGGGCAGTTGTGGAGGAGCGATGCTTTTAAACGAATAGCCCTGGAACTGGGTGCCACTGGCGCACTGGGTTTTGCATTCGGTTTTTTAAAAGTACAAGAAACAGTGATTCTATTTTCCAGACCTGGAAAAAGCATTTAAATGTGTGTGGAAATGCTGTGTGGGCCACCTGCCCATGCCACGGAGTGGCCCGTGATAACGAGTTATGGTCGTGCTCGTAACTAACGGGGCTAATTTGCCTTTGTAACATTGGAACTGCATTACGTACCTCTTCCTACGCAGCGTTTTAAAATACGTGATGTCTTTGTGTTTTCTCCAGATAACTTTGCAAAAGACCTTGAAATGTTTGCGAGGTGGGTACTGAAACACGCGATTGTTACAGCGACTTTCTTCTTTTTTTTTTTTATTCCGCTCCAATAACTAGATAATCTTTAAAACATGTCCTGTAGTTCAAGTTTTAAAGGGTTCTACTGGCTTGTTAAATAGTGGCTGTGAAGTTAGGGAATAGATACTTCCTTGGAGGTTCTTCTGATCTTGGAAGTTCATTTATCTGGTACACGTGATTGTTTAGATTAATGACTGGATATAATTGTCAAATATGTTGATACATGGCAGTACCGGATGGTCGGGGAGTGATGGATGCTTGTGAGCATCCTTCTTTCACCTGGTTGCTCCAAGGAGCTAAGGGAATGTTTTGAGGAGTCAGAACTTAACACAGAGACCCCTGGCAAGCACGAGGGAATGGAATAGTGGCGCTTGAAGCTCTGATTCCTAAATCCTATTGTTTTTACACAGGAAGTGTGGGAATTCAGATGTACACATACAAACTTGTAAAATTGGGGTTTGTGTGTTGGAAAAGATAGGTGTGTTTGGTTTACGGGGTCCCTTTTAAGCCCTTTTAGTTAGCGTTCTGAATTAGATGCTGTAGGGCCTCCTGCAGTCAGTGTTGGCAAATATGTTAAGGAGTATTTTTTAACTTTATGCAGGCACGCAAAACGAAGCACAGTCAACACAGAAGATGTGAAGCTTTTGGCTAGAAGGAGCAGTGCTTTGGTGAGATTCACTGTATTTTCTGTCTCACAGCATTCTTAAACCACTTGGCTAGTTTCCAAGAGCATTTGAATGAAGGCTAAAGATGGTGAAAACAGCTGTTGCTTAAGCAATTTCAGTGGCTTATTGATGATGGATGGGTACAATCCAGTGATTTTTTTTTTTAATTTTCATCTTACTTTGCTTCATGACTCTATGCCTCACTGTGGGAACACAGATCTGATTGCAATTCAAGCAGCAATGTTCTGATTGCAACAGGGCTGCTGAGGTTCCAAGTACAAAAGTACAATAAACAGACCTGTTACAGCATTGTCAATCTTGGGAGTAAATGGCTTTTCTTTTTTCTCTCCTGATGTTGTGTTCCTTTGTTTTAGCCTAAGGCCAGGAATAGCTGGAGTCCACCTTGAGGTGCTAAGTCTCCTAACGTTAATATAGGGATGATTCACATTCTTGTGTCATCTCCTGTGCTGATCTCTATGATGTTCAGTGGACTTAAATTCACTAATGTGTTCAGACACACCTGTAAATGCTTCCATGAAGAAGAATACTTCCAATGCTAATTTTAATTTTATGTGAGGGTATTTTTTCCTTCCAGCTGTGATTTGCAATATGCAACATGGCCTGAGAAGGCATAACAAATGCTGGAGCTGAATTTTGTGTTCCTAACTATCACGTGCTGCATCTTGCAAGGTTTCCGTACTCAGGTTGTATCTTGGCAAACTACAGCTCTGAGTAGCTGCTAATGTTGCTGTCTTGGTTCTAGAGATGGGTGTAACATATGCCTATAAATCCCAGCCTTGCCAGGACATTTCAGTATGTGAGGATGTCCAGCTTAGACCCAGCGCATTGTGTGAGAATTAAAACTAATCGATGTTTGTTAGTCTTTCTGGAGCATTTGTCGTTTTTTTTGTAATAAGAATTTGCCCTGTTAAATTCTCTTGAACATTAATTTCTCATGAATAAATGAAGTTCCTCAGTAGGTGACTGATTAATTTAATGTTCTCAGCTAAAGCATATCACCCAGAAGAGTGAAGAGCTCGCATCAAGTAACATGGAGCAAAAAGAGAAGAAGAAAAAGAAGTCTGGTGCAGCTAAGGGAGTGAGAACTTGGGAACATCCAGAAGCAGCTGTGCTTGAAGGTGAAGATTCCAACATGGCATGATTTACCTGTCAAGTAATGTCTCTGGTCCCTTTCTCTTACTATCCCAGAGGAACCCGGGTTAGCCTATTAGAGATTCCTCTTGCAGGTTAGCAACAGTAACGGATCTTTAGGTGAACACGATTAGTTGGATTCTTTTTTTTGTTTCAGAAATGAAAGGTCTGTCAGAATTCAGTAAAGCTTACAACCAAAATGCCTTAATTGCTCACAAAAAGGTTTCTTACTGTTATTAAAAAGAAAATCCTTTAAATAAAGAGTTTAAAGCCGAACGCTCTCGCTGACCATAATACCTCAGTATGTGCAGCTCCTTCCATGCTGCTACTTCGTTTCTCCAGGAATTGTTTTACTTCCTCCTTGCTTCCATTTTTGATGCTTTTGCTTTAGGTATCTTGAGTATTTTATTTTTGTTGTAATAGCCGTATCTCTCACTTGTTGTCTTGACAATTAAAACGTGTTTTGTGTCACTTCTCCCCTGTGATGCTGCTGGTGTGCAGTCTTTGCTTTCAGTAGGTTGCATTAGATTTCCAGTCCCACTGCGGGCGCATGGCTGGAGCGGTGGTACAGCAGAAATGTTCCACCATTGCCCTCTGCTGGACTGGTAGGACTTACCAAATGCCATTGATTTCAGAAGAACCAGATTTTAGAGACATAAGGAATTAGGCAGATACAGCCAACTGAAATGTGACGGCTGCTTAAGCTACTGTGTGGGCAAATGATATCAAGCCAGAATGTGCTTGCCAAGGATAGTCTAAAATATGCAGGAAAAGAGGAAAGACTTGAGCACTGTTTCTCTTGCTCAGCCCTTGATTCATGAGACAAGCTCTTTCTTGAAGCCACTTGTTCCTTCCTGAAGCATGCAGCTTAGGGTAATTCTTAAAAAACCCAAGTTTAAAATCAGCTTCTCATTTTACTAACGCCTTAAATACCAAGGTTCCAGTTGACAAGAGTATTTTTGTTCGCCCTTGAGAACGTCTAGGTGTAGCCTTGCTCCTTGTTTAAAACCCTTCTCTGAAAGGAAAGTGCATTTCCTGGACTGGAGTCACTCAGCTATCCATGACACAATGGAAAGACAGTAATGCTCTGGGCTTCTTACTTGTGCTCACTCTTATTCTTGCTCTGTAAGCAGTAGTGGATTGGGGGAAAAAAAAAAGCAAACCTTTTTTAGCCTGTAACTATCTAATATCGATTAAATAAAATCAGGTGCTACAGCATAGAAGAAAATAGGAATGTCATGAATCCCTATCGCTGGCTGTACACAGGAAACTTTACATCACGATGCTCTACCCTCCCTCTCCCAAGCTGTTCCACTTTCAGGGATGAGACTGTCTTTCACAAGAATTCTCCTACTGACAGATGTAGGCTAGGTAGATAATAAACAACTCCGTACTCAACAGGAAATCCGTCCTCTTGGCATACCAGTGCTTAATTACTCGGTTTTCCTATTGCCTTTTTTTTTTAAACACCACTATACATTACTTGCTTTCTTGAGGTTCAGGAAGCTTTATTTACTGTAACGTACCCTGGCCCTCAACCCAATCCCACAGGAGATACAAAAGGTTTTTCTTGGAGCTTTAAGGGAGAAATCATTAATGCAGTGTTGAAGCCCATTAATTGAGCTACTCATTTGTGGCAAATCTGTTGCTGAAGAAGGAATCTGTTACAAGGTAGGTTTGTCTGCCTGAATGTATTAATGATAAAGATTTTAACTGAAGGCTTTCACGTTCTCAAATTTTTACTCTGCAGAGAGCACAATGGCAGCCACCCCAGGTTTTCACACCTCTTCTGGCTGGGTTTTAGCATTTCCACACTGTATCCCTCTCTCTTGAACACCTGTACAAAATCCATCCCCGTGAATCACGAGCAGGTCAGTCACCCTGTTCAAAAGTAAAGCTTCTTAAATATTACAGGAATAAAATCAACAATTTTTTTTGCATAAAGTGTCCATGCAGCTTAAATAACCTTAAGTGAATCAAACATACTTCATGTTTACAAAATGTAAATCTAATTTAAGGTTAAATTAGATTACAAAGCACGTTATAGGCGGACAGTTTCTCCTGCCTTGCATGGGTAAGATAAGCAGAAAATGATCAGGTATCTTTTGCTTTACAGAGTGCTCTGCCTCTAAAGGAGCCACTTCCGCAGGGCTCTGGTTATCAAGACGTGCAGTCCTATTTGATTTGTTTCTATTGTTTATCCCATTCCTTTCCTGAGTAGAAAATTGGTATTTATTCCCCAGGACTCCCAGCATTTTGATACCATATTAGCTATCTTCCAAGAGGAAGGACTAGTAGATGCTTTTTGCACAGCTTACCCATTTGTTTTTTTTTTTTTTTGAGGTCATTAATCCCAAATAAGAGATCTTCAAGTTCATTAGCTCTGATTTTGTCTGTTGTCCTCAGCTAAAATCTCCTGTTACTTCCTCTCCAGACACACATACATGTGCACTACTGGTGCTGGCCAGTGGCTAAAGATTGTTAATTGCAAAGCTTTGTGATTATTTGCTGTGAAAATACTACATCTGGCAGCAGCTCTTTGATACCACCAGCAGGAAGTTCTAGCTATGAACCGACTTTCAGAGCGGAATGATCTAAAGATCTATAGCAAAGTCTGCACGGAAAAAATTGTATCACTTTATACAGATAATTGTACTGTTTGGTTTAAAAATCTCATTAAATGGAGATGTTTTAGCAGTTTTTGTCTTGGAGTGCACTGCTGAAAGAGATCCAAGAAGCAATACATAAATCTGACCACTAAAAAAGGATTTTTTAATAGAAATTACAGGATGATATGCAGCATTGAAGTCCTTAGTCAGTAGTTAAACTCCATTTTTCTTGGAGACTTCTGAAGGATGTTGAATATTATTTAATAAGAGTTTTTTTAAAAGTATATATCTGCTCTTTTTGCAAATAATAGTCAGCATTACTACTAAACTGCCAGCTCAGCCTTAGGATAGAGAGTAACTGCAACTCCCATCTGATAACGAAAATCTGATTGTTAGATTAGAACAGAACGATAAGGACAAAAGTAACAGTTTAAATCGTACTATGCTAAGTGTAGTTGATAACCTGAATTCTGTAAAAGAACTGCAGCATTCAATAATTTACTGGCAACTAAGGGCTCTACCCTTGATAACAGAAAAGAGGAGAAAGCAGCGTTGAAACTCCTCCGTTTGTTTTTTTCCTTAAGGCTAGATTGGAAGGGCCATCGCTGCCTGCCTACAGGAACGATCAGCGTGCTCTCTGTGACTCCCTCTGACTGGAAGTAGGTGAGTTAAATACTCCTAATACACGCAGGACTGAAGTAATTACGCTGTCTGTTATTTTAAGTAGATGTGAAAAAGACGCAGGTAAAACCCTTCTTTCCCCTTGTACAGCAGGAGGAGAATTTCCATTGCCAAGTTGAGCTTGAAAAAAGCAGAAGCCTTGCAGCTCTGAGCAAAACTGAAAACCTGGTTTATAATGGAGAGCGCGATAATCACAAGCTCACGGAAAAAGCTCGCTGACAGCCTGTCTGCTCAACGCTTGCTATTTCAATTGGTAGCCAGTGTAATCAGCTTTGAGTGCAACAGAGCATGCTTCAAAAATTCTGTTAATGCAGAGCCACGTAGGCCATTTCAGAAAGACTTGAGCATAAAAAGCTTGTAGCTATTTAAAGCAGCAGGAAACCTTTTTACCTGCCATGGCCTATCCTGTTACAAGCCAGCAGTGTATACTCTTAAGAAGCAATTGCTCGCCCTAGCGAAACAGGCAACGAAGAGTTGACTGCAAGCTCCCCCCCCCCAAGTCCAGTTAATTCCCATATGGGTAGCTTCATCTGAAGTTACCCAGAGTATTTTTGCTTACCTGCTCAAAGGCACTAAACTGTCAGGAATATTTATTAGTTAGTCTGATTTGGAGTGGGCCATAATTCAACTGGAACGTCTACATGCAACGGCTTCATCGGAATGCCTGCTGTATCAGGCACTGGATCGCTGTATCAGGCATGTATTCATCAGCTGCATCCCGCAGCGTTTAAGGTTGCGTTAAATCAGAGGGGTTTGCACAATACTAGAAAACATTTGTACCCACCAAAATTTTCTCAGAAGTTTCAGCTCACTTTTCAGATTTTTTTCGTACACCGTCTGTTCTCACAAGAGAAGAACAGATTGTGCCAGGCGAGAGTTCTGGTGCAGCGTCGCCAGTATGGACATGCATTCTACCTAAATACTGCGGACAGGTTAAATACAGAGTATTTATGTATTGAATTTCTTCTTCCTCTACCCTTAAGGTATATCCTGTAGCTATGAGCACATTCTTTAATCACAGCAGCTGCTGGGAAGATCAAAACTAGCCCAACAGAAAGGTTAAAAGGTTTTAATGATATTAGAAAAAAAAAGTCTTCAGCAAATGTGAAAATAAGCCAGTTAATACAAAAGCATCATGGTACTACACTAATGACTGGGAGAGTAATACAGACAGGCCAGATACAAGTCTTCAGCCCCCCCAACCTTACAAAGCAAGTATTTCCACCTTTGCCGGATTTTACACGTTAGTGCTTACACTGCACCCAAGAGGCAGGGAGTTCCTGACAGAAAAAGCACAGAAGTTAAAGGACTTGGAATTTACTTTAACTGAAGAAATTAGCATGAGAATTCAAATTCCCAGATCCCAGTCTGGAGCTTAAAGCCAGACAGCAGTGGGAAAACTGCACAATGACAGCTTAACTAGGCCAAACCACAATAAACCCCACTGCGCACTGAGCACTCTCTGTGCAGTGAGCAATCCTCCAAGTGCCTTCTTTCGGTTCATTAACTGTGCCTCTGAGTGTCTTCCACTGAGGTCTGCCATCCTTTACGCTGAGAAGTGCTGGAGGACAAAGTGAGCAAACTGCCTGGGTCTTCCAAAGCTAGAGCCAGCCTTTATCAGATGGAAGCTTCTGGCTCCCAACCAGGTATTGAAAGCTGAACCCTTCCATGCTGTGTTTAGCAATACCATTGTCCTAGCATTCTGCAAAAAGTCAAAACCCCTTTGGTTACACATGATTTGAACCGCCACAGGAGTTTAAGCCTCAGGATAATGTCCAGCTTTTAATTGTCTATAGCCAGACCAGAGAATGACCAGCAAACTGTGGCTCCCAGGAAATGTTTTTACTTGTATTGATTCTCATTTAAAAAAGAAAAAAACACATTGCGAGCAGCACTACAGTCTTATTTTTTGCGTTTTGAAGTAGGCCAGTCTCCCCAGGGAGGCGCTTTCTTGCCCTTTGACGTGCTCCTTAGGGAATGCAAAGTCTGCACTTGTTGTAGACGCTTGGAGAGCTCCTGACCACAGGCTTGCTGCAGAGCTTCAGCTTTCTGCTTGTCCCATCTTAGAGCCGAGGCCAGGGCTTGTGTGTCTTCTTTCAACACCAGCTGTAGCAAGACAGATTTCTAGCAGTCTTTCCTACTGACGCTCCCCCACCGCTAACCCCTCTGCCCACACTAAGAACAGCCGTAACGAGGCACCTGTCTAGTACTGGCCATTTGGTATGGAAGGTGTTCCCAGCTTTCATCATCTATCCCGTGGGCTAGCGGATTTTCAGCGTTCTACCAACACTCAGAGCTTGAAGCTACATTCAAATGTTCAAAGGAACCAAGCACTTACTTGGTTTCCACGGCAGGGAAAAGCAGGAGTAGCAAGTTCCTCGCATTAAAAAGAACACACTTTCTGCTGGTGAAAGTTTACCTCAGCTTTGCTTTCCAAGCTATGGGTTTATTTACGCTGGTTTCCAAAATGAGGAGATTTTGATTTGGGATGTATGAAAGAAATATAGCTAGATGCATCTGCGTACAAAAAAACCCTTGCTAGTAAGACAGCTGACAAGCTGTGATTTGGCAGAGATTAAAACCAGAATTATTTTGTGGCGTTTCAGAGGACAGATTATAGAGTACTTGGAATGGCGTCCACTGGCTATTACAGAGGAGCTCCAGGCAGGGGGTAGGGTTACTGAAGAAGAGAAACAGATTTAATCTCCCCACTGTGAGACTGAGATGTATTAACATGAGAGCCTCCAGAAGCAAGGACACTTTCCCCAATAACCTCTCTCTCCAGAGATTTCCCAGGATATGGTTCTGTCATTCTCACCCACCTCTAGATCTTGACTGTCCAGGCAGAGCTCTGGAGCAGGTTTCTGTTTCAGAGCAGCAAGGATCTGGTCACTGAGCGCCGTTTTGGCTGGAGGGCCTGTACTGCTGGTACCTGTGTCCACCACATCCATCTCCTGTCTTGGTACAGTCTCAGGTTCTGAAAAGTAGCAGAGTCATTATAGCCCGTGACAAACACGGGACAGGAAAAGCGCCCCGGATTGCTTTGATGGCTCTGAGATTAATAAAATACACGTCCTGTCTAGGTGCATCCTCTAACTTAAGAAATCCGTAATGTGAAGGATGATTTAAGCTTTTCTACATGATTTAAGCTTTTCTCCCAGCATTCCACTCTCAGGCATTGTGAGAAACATGACACAACAGTGAGAGGACTCCTGGTCTCATCCACCACATTAACAGCTGCTAAGCAAGTGACTCACTCCAGTCCTTCACTCTGCCTTATTTATTCCACTCAGCTCCTTCAGGCATCTCTGAAAAGCTCCTTCTCTAGCATCCTAATGCTCCCTTACCTGCTACTTTGCTTAAGATACGGTCTTCATTTTTCAAGGCCTCTAGGTAGAGTCCCAGGAGCTGTCTTGACTGCCTTTCTTCTTCTCGTCTGTCCAGCACCTGCTGGAGGGTGTCCTGCAGGACCTGGATTTTGGTTTGACTTTGGGCAAGTTCTTCTGCCAGGTCTGAATGTGGCACATCAATAAGCACCTTAAAACAATGAGAGTGCTCCTGTTAGATGGGCTAGCTCATTCCATTACGCTGGTTACAGCACAAACAGCAAGACTCCCCCTCCACGAAACCCAGCATGTTTCACAAGGTTTCTTGTCCTAGCAAGTCCACCTAGTTATAAGAGATTGTAGTGGCACTCCACCAGCCAGCATGCTTTACCAGAAGCCAAAAGGCATCCAGAAAGGCATGGAATCATGTGTATTTTGAACAGAAATCCTGACAACTCCTGGCAATCAAAGTAGCACTTCTTAAGAGTGCATGGGAATACACAAAGAAAAGCCAATAGCCTAGCACTCGGGAGGCTACATGTTGCAGGAGGACATGAGGAGGCAGTTATCGCCGTGCCCTCCCACACAGGAGGTGTTAAGCAGTCAGGTATTGCATCAGCCCCCACTGGAGCAGAGAGGTTTGGCATGCTGCTCAGCCTTCCCTCTGGCACGTTACACAGGGGTCTGGTTTTAAGGAAGGAGCCTGCCTCAGGTGCCATTTGACCAAATCTTGACTTTTTGCCCTCCCACTGCCAGAACTGGAAAGACATGGTGTGAGGGCAACCAGTGATGAAGACCATCCTCCTCAGACACTTGTGAGTGTGCCCCTCAAGGACAAATTTGACTCTAGCACCATGGCCAAACAACGGCAGCTGATTTAAGCTTGAGATCTTGTTTCCTTATTCTGTTCTCTGCCATCTACTGAGATAAATGGTTGCTGGGTAGAGCCAAGGACAGCAGTCAGAGGTCTCCCCACTATACCTGGAGGTCTTCTTCAGACATCAAGATGATGTTAGACAGGTCATCCTTCAGCTGCCTGGCCAGCTGCTTCCACTTCTCTGCAGCACTGTCCACTTCATCCACAGACTCCGAGAGCCAGGCTGTGCTACTATCTGACACAAGAGCCATCGGTTTCATGGGTCAGTCCTGAGACAGCCTAGTTTCACTAAGTGTATTCCAAACACCCCTCCCCTTCCGTGCTCCCTCATCCGCAGAGTACCTAAGCTTTTCCCGGACCATTTCTCATTCTTGGCCAGTGCCACAAACTTGGTGTTCGATGGCAGACACAAAAAATAATCTTCATCCTCCACAATGGTGCCATCTTCTGCCAGTACTAAGGTGATGGGCTCCCTGCCCTTGTCAATAGCCAGAACGCTACTAGCTGCAGAACAAAAAATAATACTTAATGAAATAATGGCAGTGACACACACAGTGTTCTTTTAGGGCATAGAATCCCAGAATGGTTTGGGTTGGATGAGACCTCAGAGCCCACCCANCCACAGCTTCCCGGGGCACCCTGCGCCAAGGCCTCAGCACCCTCACGGGGAAGGATTGCTGCCTCCCAGCTCAGCTCCAGCTCCCCTCCTGCAGCTTCAGGCCCTTCCCCTTGGCCTGGCCCCCCCTGCCCTGCAACCAGCCCCTCTCCAGCTCCCCTGCAGCCCCTTCCAGGCACGCTGCAGCAGGCCCCGCCCAGCCCCCAAGCAGCCCCGGTAAGCTCGGGTTGGCCTGTCCCCACGCAGCTCTTTTTCAGCACCAACTCACGAGTTTCCCCCCCAGAAATCAACATTCCCGATGCCAACCCTGGCACGCGCACAGCCGAGGGCGCGTTCCGGTGCGCCGGTCCCCGCCCCCCCCCGGTCAGGCAGCACCACCCGCA
>VWZZ01007734.1:111882-225350 GCA_013399095.1 Psophia crepitans | reverse complement strand
GCAGATCGACACTTCCCCCCAGCTTGGTGTCATCTGCAAACTTACTGGGTGTGCACTCAGTTCCCTCATCCACAGAGATGTTGAAGAGGATGGGCCCCAGCACCGACCCCTGGGGAACACCACTCACAACCGGTCGCCGTCTGGATTTCACTCCATTCACCACCACCCTCTGGGCCCAGCCATCCAGCCAGGTTTGAACCCAGAGAAGAGTGTACCTGTCCAGGCCATGGGCCACCAGCTTCTCCAGGAGAATGTTGTGGGAGAACATGTCAAAGGCTTTGCTGAAGTCTAGGTAGACTACATCAACAGCCTTTCCCTCATCCACCAGGCGGGTCACCTGGTCATAGAAAGAGATGAGGTTGGTCAGGCAGGACTTGCCTTTCACGAGCCCATGCTAGCTGAGCCTGATCCCCAGGTTGTCATGGACATGGCACGTGATTGTCCTCAAGATGACCTGTTTCACCACCTTCCCTGGCACCAAGGTCAGGCTAACAGGCCTGTAGTTTCCCGGATCCTCCTTACGACCCTTCTTATGGATGGGCGTCACATTAGCAAGCCTCCGATCATCTGGGACCTCTCCGGTTGACCATGACCGCTGATAGATGATGGAGAGCGGCGCGGCAATCACATCCGCCAGCTCCCTCAGCACCTTCGGGCTGGGTGTGTTGGGTTCCTCCCAACACATCCAAATGGCATTAGGATTTACCATGAAACCACGAGTGCTCTGCACTCCTTGTGCAGCTGGCCAACATATCACAACAGCTGCATCATCTCAGCCAGACTAAATGGAATATAATCCCACCAGACTTGCAAATTGAGCAGCAATTATTTCAGGCAGTTGAGAGCTACTTGTGAAGGCATTTCCAGTGCTTCATTTTGCATTTTAGGGCCCAAAATCATGCCTGTACAAAGTTTATTCATTGATAGGGATGACTCCAGCTTAGAGTCACAGCAGAAATGTGAACAACTGTTGTTTGAAAACAGGTTTTCAGGGCCTGACCTCAAGCAAGAAGCAGTTTGAAGGAATGAAATCCTTTCAGTTGAGACAGCCCCAGGAGCCGAGAGGTCGCATGGCCGGCCTCTCCCAGATTGCCTCAGCCTTGATCTCCAGTGCAAAGAGGGCTCGTTGTTTTTCCTTTCCTAAGTGCTTCCAAATCTCTTGGTAGGTGTTGCGGTCCCCACAGTGACATAAAACCCACCAGCAGGACGTGGCAACCTGTTGGGCAGGAAATGAGGAGGGAAAGAGAAATTTGCCTTTCTGTGAAACCTGCTGACACAGGTGCAGATTTCGAGAGATATCTGGGACAATGTCTTCCTACTAACACCGATGCTCCACTGGCAGAGATGGTTGCAGCTGTATGCTGGAGCTCTGCCTTGCTCCCAGCCCTCCCCGAGCCTCGCACCAAAACCTTTAGCACCATTCATGTAGCAAAGCATTTGCTGCTGAAACAACCATGAAAGAACCTTGTGTGGTGCTTTCTTACAGAGGTCAGGGGTAGCGCCATGTTTATAAAGGCTGTATCTCACGGTTGCTGCTTTAGAGGTGTAATACAGTGCAGACTTACTGTACTACAAAGGAGAATTACTCTTTGTTTAAAGTTTATGATTTTTATATTTTTACTGAGAGGTGCATCTTCTGCACATTGAAATTAGATGTATTCAGCATTATACTAATTATTGTTGATTAGGATTGATTCAGCCCTTAGTTGCGGGTGGTTCACTGAAGTACAAGTGAATGTAAGGGTGCCTGGCTGGAAGTGGGTGTGAAGGGATCCCTTGGACTGAGCTGGCACAACAGCCACACGTTTCTGACCAGGCTGGCTACCTTCATCAGGACACTGGTGAAACAATTCTCTTAAACCTGGGTGTTTATCAGCTCTACTCCTTTGCCAGAGACATCAGCATCTTTTCCCTTTTATTTCTTTTCAGGTGAAAAGGGCCTGGCAGAGGTGCAGTTTCGCCCCAGGGCTCCCTCAGCCCTCCTGTTGGTATCTGCTTGGAAAGGGTGGTGGCATGCTGCTGTGATCTGGTGTGGTTTCCAGTGCAGCATCAGACAAGGGCAGGTGGCTGAAAACGTGCTTCTGCATAGAACGCACATGTGCCAGCAGTGTGTCAATGGCCACATCTGCCCTTCAGGCACAAGGACTACACTGGTGAACAGTCTTGCAGGCAAACGCTCTCTCCTTGTACCTGGCTGTGTCCACAGAGCACCTTGAAAGCACGAGTGGGATGCTTGTCATCAGCAACTTGTCCTTTCCTTTCTGAGCCCTCAGAGCTATGGGGGTGGTCACTTGGCCTCCTTTTGTTTTTCCTCGCCCTCAGGCTCCTGTGTGCACTTTGGCCTGCCAGATGTAGCCCTGCTGTACTCATGCATAGGGTAGGCAGGGGCTTGTGCAGCACTCAGACCCAGGCTGGGCATGGACCACGCTGGGCACAGCCTGAGGGCTCAGTGGAGAGAGATCAGAAAAGACAGGCAGGGCCCACAACTCATCCCCACCTCAGAGGAGCCAGAGGCTGAAGAGCAGTGCTGTAGGGGAGTGCAACAGCCTCAGAAATTAGCCTGGGAATTAATGCTGTCTGACAGAGGGACCAGTATGACAAAACAAGCTTGCCTGCCTTGCAAGGGGGTAGTGTACACCGCTGAGACAGCCTGGGAGGCTGCCAAAACCTATTCACCTCCTGTACACAGAGCGTCCTGCAAGCAGTGCCCATGGCACCACAGCCCCTTCGGGGTTTGCCTCCTACCCGCACCCCTGCTGCTGCAGAGGAGCTGAAGACATGCAGGGTGTCACAGCACAGACACCATCCACATTCAGGCATCTGCAGGTGCTCAGAGTTCTTCCTGGCAGCATTTCTGATGACTGCTTGAGGGTAAAGCCTAGAAGTCTCTGCTTCCCCACAGAAAGAGGAAAAGATGACACTTTCGGTCCCTGCCTGTTTTTGTCTCAAGAACATCACTGAATACAACTCAGTTCAATTTTGCTTCTACACCTGTGTATGGGGGGACGGGGCACTGCTGGAGAAGGGAGGGTGCTCAGAGAGAAAGTGGAAAGAAATGCTCAGCTTCTAGCCCTGAAGGAACCAACAGCATCCGGGAGAGAGAAGAAACAGTCATCAGATGCTGTTTTTCACCCTGCACCGTGGTAGGCAGAGAGCCACCCACAGGCCCTCCACCCCCAACTGTAGGAAAGAGGCTGAGACAAGTGAAATTTCAGCGTGGAAAATGCAGTATAGACATGACCAAACAGGCACCTTTTGTAACGTGCAATGTGTGGACTCTGCACAATTCAGAATGCTAAACGCCTAGGCAGAAGTGGTAACAAAAGAATAGTCTATTTGCCTCATGTAGTCAGAAATTAACTGTTACGTTTTTCTTCAGTTGATGCTATTAGATGAATACTCTCCTTGTTGATATTGTTATGAATGAATATAGGAAGCATTTTACAGAAATATCTGGACTACTTGCCCCTACTGCAAAGGACTTATGAGTCTGGCAGGCAAAGCAAAGCCTCAGCATGCCGCAGAAGCAGATGTCAGGGAGGATCAGAAGAAAGGAGAAATAGCTGTGCTGGTAATTCAGGTCAGGCTTCTGGGTTCAGCCCTTTCCTTACCAGCAAAAGATGTACTTTCTTATACTGTATTATCCCATACATGAAGAATAAAAGGCAAGGTGACATCTAAGGAGCAGCAGGCAAAGTTCAACCCTTTTCCCATGGCAGCTCAGCAGCTAACAGAGGGGACAGCAAAGCACGCTGGAGTCTTGCTGTGTTTGATGCCATGTGCTTGCTGAGAGGAGCTAAGAAAAGCAACCACTGTTTCCACCAGCGGAAAGTGATGTTGCAAGTCACCATGAATCTGCCAAGACACATGTGGGTCTTAAAGCATCTCTGTACTCATCGCTAGCAGACACAGCTGCTCTGCAGGTATTTTAGAGCAATGGGCAGCGTCAGGGTGGGGAAGGGGCAGAGACACCTCAGGGCTGCTCTGCCTGGGAGCGGTGCCAGGGAAAGGAGACAGCGAAGCAGGTCACTGAACAAGGCACTGCGGGAAGAGAAGGGCAATGGCAGTGCTTTAACCTGTACTGCTCTGCCATGCAAAAGGGCATCTGATGGATTTTTAAAAACGGAAGGTGAAATACTTGTTTCCTCAATCTGAACTCTGGTAGTGGAAAGTGGAAATGTGATGGAGCACACAGTTCACAGCACCAAGGGTGTCCAGCCTCCAGGCACTCCTCTACAGCATCTCTTAGTGTTTGTGTTCCCCACAGGATTTACTCTAGGCACAGTCTGAAATTTGAGTCCCACTAACACAAAACCTTTTGGTTTGAGTGTAGCCTTATTTTACCTAGCACCCTCCCACCCACCGGGCATTGCAGCTACGTTCCTAGTTACGGCTTGTTGTCAGCTGCAACTCAATCAAGCAAGGCTGAGGAGAAAGGGGCCAGGGCCAGCCTGGATCACAGACCCTGGCTCTGCAGGGAAAACATCCCTTGGAAGCGTCTCCACCTGCCTGCCAGGCACACGGGGACTCTAAAGGGATGAGGCTTGGGCCTTGGGCTTTGGACTCTAAAGGGTTGGGCATCTCAGGGGAAAACCCCAATGAGAAGAGCACAGCAAGACAATACGGTGACAATAGGCCAATGAGACAATGCACCCTGCTCAGTGCAGGGTGCCCCCGTGACGGGGTGAGCAGAGAAGCAGTGCTGTGCTGGCTCACACTTGTACCACACACGTCAACCACATCCTCTGCCTGCAGTTGCTCCGCTTTTTCCCCAGCTCCCAGTGGCACCACTGTGTGCTCTCACCTCCTGCCCAGAGCTGGGATGTGGCTCTGCCATCTGCTCGCATTTCCTCAGCAACTGCCAGGCCTGCAGCCCACAGCCCTTTCCCAAAATTATTGCCATGCCTGTGAATTTTCAGGAACGTGTGCTGCTGGTGCTCAGTGCTTGGGGAAGACAGGGTGGGAGGCGAAGTTGGTCCAGTGATTTTGGCATGCAGGACACACTTCCCGGCCCCCCGGCCCCCCAGCATTGGGGACCTTTCTAGGTGCCTGGAAGGGAACAGCAATATGTGCTGGGAGCAGCTTGTCCACTGTTCCCACTGGGCTGTTCTCCCTCCCCAGTTGTACCCTACATTTGTCAAGGTCACAGGAGATGTTCAGGGACCCCATGGGTCGTGTCCTGTCCTCCTGTCTTTCATCTCTGTCCAACAGCTTTACGCTGCCCCACTGTCACTGTCTGCCCCACAGAGGCCCATTCCACCCTGACGGGGATGGGAGGAAACCTCCTGTCCCACCCTGGCCACCCCTCTCATCCTGTCCCTCAGCAAGAGAAGGCCCTCGATCCCTCAGGTGGGGAACGAGCCCAGATGCTGAGGATGCAGGCAGGGCTGCCTGCACTGCTGGGTGCGGCTGCCAAATGGTTTTGTCTTCGTTCCTCTTTTCACAAACATTAAGGTGCAAACTCAGCAATACCATCTCTGCCGCAAGCAGCCTCAGACTCTTCCAGGGACAGCTGGGTGACCCAGATGTGCAGAGTATGCCAGGAGTCCCCACAGCACCCCACTGCACGCAGGACAGCCTTATCCCCTACTGTGCACTGTGAAAACAAGCTGGAGAGTCACACAACACTTGGGTACAGTTGCACAAGCTGGCCTGGCAGGACAGCTTTGATGGGGGATCCGTGCAAGGCAAAGCCACCCTGGGCTGGAGGATATCCTGTGTTACAGGATTAGCCCTTCGTTTCTGAGTGACAGTGTGCTGTGCTCCGGCTTTCTGCAACCACAGGGAAACATTTCCCCTGGAAACAGGCTTCTATGGCCCATATCACGCAGTACAGACTCTGATGTCACTTCATATCAGCAATTAAAATCCTGGTCACATTCCCTGGCTTCTATCATAGCCAGGGTCCTTAATCAGAAGGTTCCTCTGGCCTGCCTCAGGTCAGACACATGGCCACAGGACATCATGAGTAGATGCTAGTGTAGTGATTTTCATCACCTAGCTCCAGTAAGATTAGTTTAGAGAAATATTCCAATTCAGACAGATGCAGAGCAATGCAGGGTCACAGCCGCTGGACCACAGCTCAAACCCCAGACTGTGCTGCACGGGACTCATTCACCAGCCTCCTGGGAGGTCAGATAACCTGAGCATATTAGATACCTGCAGGAGCCTACAGATACCCTCTAAATGACTCTGCTGGGATGAAAGTGGACAGCCTGTGTAGGAAGAGCCCAGCAGAGCCCTGGCCTTCCACTTTTACAGAAGTCCGTTAAAGAGCAATCCCAGCACATCATAACTCCTGCTCCCCCAGGGTCTCCTGGACACTCAAGGGCTCAGCTCATGGCTCCCCAGATCTTTGCTGGGCACCAGCACCCATCCCTGCTATGGTGAGGACACGGCATCTGCACACTGCAAAGAGGGACGGCCACCTCATGTTCCTAGGGACACTGTTCACTCCATAGAGATATGATACAGTCCATGCAGAGGCTTTCCCAGCACATGGGTTTGCTGCCCTCCATCCCCAAACAGAGCTTCACCCCACCACAACCCAACTGATGTCCAAGTGTCTTGGGCTCTGATATGGACATCGGCTCCAGTCCTCTCTGATAAAGCTACTGCATCCTGCATGCAGTAAAGATACACAACAAACTCATATCAGGAGAGCCGCAAAACCTTCTCTTGGGGGAAGAGGAGCGAGAACTTCTTACCTGTTACCTGGGCTTCTCTGGAGACATTAGTGTGTCGATATTGCACCTCCTGTGCTGGCAGCAGAGGTGTGAGGAGCAGGAGAGATATCCATCGTAAGGCCATGTGTACTTATGCTCCCAGGGCAGGACTGAGGTCTCACCCTGCTGTCTGCCTCAGAGCATACCCCTCTGACTGCAAGACGTGCAAGCACAGAAAGGAAACAGCCACGCAGAGAAATCACATATAGTGCAAGAGGCTTCCTCATTGGAGAGGGAACCTCTGCCAGTGTCAGCACCGCTTTCATTCTTCTCTCCTGTGCACCCGGGCAGCTTCACGCCCCTTTTGCAATCTTGCTGCTCTCTGATCTCTTGTCTGGCAACCACAGTTTTCAGGCTTTCTGGCAGAAGCAGCTACTAGCCACAACAATTGGGTTGCCTCCTCTCCCAGCACAGATCTTGGTGGTCCTAGAAGGACTTGTGAGCTATGCTGGTTCATGACTGGGGTTTTGCAGGATGACGTAGCTTCCATACTCACATGGTAGAGTCAAGCAGAGACTACATCAGGACCACCCTCACCTTGTTACTGTCTGAAAAAGACTGTGATAAAAAGGACTTCGGAAGTCACTGATGATCTTAACTTCGTGGCAGTGCACGCCATGGGCAGGAACACCAAGGTTTTGGCAAAAGTGGCTGGGTGCTCAAGACCAGACTGAGAGCAGACGCTCACAAACAAGCTGACAAGGGCCCTGGGGACCTGGACACCAAGTGTTGTGGCAGGTTGTGTTGCCAACACATGCTGGGAGTGAAAATGGCCACCAAGGGGTGAGAAGACGGCACAGGCACAGCAGCGGGCAGGGAAGGGGCTGCAGTGAGTCTGCCTGTGTGGCTGCAGGCTGGTGGCCACAGCGGCAGACCCAACCATCAGAGGTAGCCCAGGGCAGGAGGCAATGAATTTGTGCTCCTGCCTCTCCAGCCACACAGCAGCCCTTGCTGGATCTGCTTGGCCCGTGCCCCTGCTGAAACACACAGCTGGGAGAAAAACAAGCCATGAAATCTTTTCTGTGGCACTGCCGCAGGGTTGCAGCCCCTTGTCACACCCTTCCTCTTTACTGTGCTCTTCAGCAAGGCCCCGTACTCCCAAGCCTGGGGTCGGGCTCTGATTTCTGCTGATGCATGTCCTTCACTTCATCTGTTACACCCTGCAACCCCTTTATTCAGCCGCATTGAGCACACCAGTGGGGGGTGGCACTATCCAAATACATTCTCCCCAGCCGCCCCAAAAATCCAACCCTGAGCAAAACATGGTAGAAGTCTTGGATTTGTTGTTTTGGGTTTTTTTGTTTGCTTGTTTGGTGTTTTTGTTTGTTTGTTTAACTGCAGTGATGGTGCTTGAGGGCAGATACTCCAGCAGTCTTTGACCTCTCAGAGAGGGAGCTGGAGTCTGCCCGGGCACCTTCCTTGTGCTCTCCTAAGCTCAGAAAGGCAGTCTTACCCTCTTCTCCATTGCTTGTTTCACCTCTTCCTCCAACAGGCCTGGCAGGTTTGGTAGTGTCCCCCACCCCCAGGAACCTCCCTTTTTATTTCCTTTGCTCTGATGATGAAGCTCACCTGTAGAGAGTTTCCTGTACTCAAACACGCTTGCCCTGGGGCTGCAAGTGCAGGGTCAGGACCCTGCACCACAGCAGGTCCCATCCCAGGAGGTAGCTGGGAGGTAGCTGTGAACTGCCTCGGGTGGAAAGTTTGTGGGGTGGGTGGAGGCAACTGCTTTTCTGCCTCCAGCAACTCAGACATCACCTCTCCTTGGCCCTTGGTGCCTTAATTATTTTCAAGAAATAATTAAAGGGCTGCAAAAGCAAACTATATCAGTAGGAATAAGTTCCTCATTTGGAGGATCTTTGGAAAATGAGTAGGGAAATTCTATAAATTAAAAAAGACTAAAAAAACCCCACATCCGTGGTTCCACTGTGCACCACTCCCAGCATATGTTAACAGTATCTCGAAAATCCCTTCACCACCCCACCTGAAACCTCAAAAGCCATGGAGGAAATGTGGCTCAAGCAGCTGCCAGGAAACCTTCTTGCCCTTCACACTTCCCCTTCCTCCACGTCGGAAAAATCCAGCCTTGAGCATAACATGGGCTCTTGCGCAGAGGATGGAGAGGTGTTGCAAGCCACTGCCACCTTCACCAGTGGGTCCAGCAGCTACGTGTCCTGGTCACACAAGGCAAACCCAAAGCCACAGAGACAGCTTTGGTTTGTTTGTAACCAGAGAGGACGCAGGTGTCCCCGGGCCTCTTGGTTTGGCAGGTCCCACTGCCTTCCCTGTGTCACCTCGTTGCAGGGCACAGCTGGCAGAGGAGGCACAGCCAGGAGGACAGGCAGGGTGTATTTCAGAGAGGTGTAGGCAGGCTGCTGCGTCCTGCAGCCATGCCAGGGTCCAGGCACGCTGCCACACACGTGTCCCATTTTGCCACAACCTCACAGCGCGCTGATGTTTGAGTCATGTTTCACAGCAATCTTGCCACCCCAGGGGATGTCACTCCTCTGCTGTGAGGACATGCTCTCCTATCGACCCTACAGACTTTGTAGCTCATGAAGTGTTTCCGAAAGAGATTGCTGGCTTGCTTCTACAGGCTGTGCTTTGCTCTCTTTTTGTTTATTTTACTGAGCTTTTACGTCTTACCTACCTTACTATTTTTTTGTCATCTAGACAAGCCTTTAGCTCTTTGAAGGGGCCTCTCTGTTTCACTTTTGGCCCTGGTGTTTAGCCCTGCTGGTTTCTCTCTGCTTTTTGAGATTAGGAGCCCTGAAAAGTTGCCTTAAATCTTTGCAAGCTTGCTGGACTCTTTGTGACCCTGCTGCTTCTTTTAGCTTCATTTTAGGCCAAGTTTCCTCATTCACACATTTCCCCTTTCTGAAGCTGAGCAAGATGCCACTGGATCTTTGATGATTACACAGGGGCATGGAAACAGAGCGTGTCACCAGCAGGCAGCCCTTTCCTGAGAATGTGCTCAGCCCAGTCACGCGTGCAACCCTGTGCCACTGCTCGCTGCGGGTCCTGCCCAAACGTGCATTCTCACCTCAGCTCTCCCAGCCCAGCAGTTTGCTGCTGCTCATGTGCCTTCTCCCTTCCCAGTCTCCCACAGCAGCTGCTGAGAGCTGCCAGCATTGCTTCAGCCATGGCAGGCACCCAGGAGCCATGACCACAGCCTTTGCCCTGAAGATGAGCCAGGTCCTAATGGCCTGGGCAGAAAAGGTGCAAGGGGACCTGCCAGGAACTCCTAGCACTTGGCACAAGCAAATGAGAGACATCTCTCAGATGGTGCATGTGTCTCAGGTTGTTGTGCACATCTGGACTCCCACTGCACCCCTAATCAGCCCCCAGCCACACTGTCACCCATGCCTTTACCTCCACCACCACCACCTCAAAGCAGATCCACGTACCATGAAGCTGGGCTCCTCTTTGCTTCCCACATGCTGCCTGCTCTCCTCCCAGGCTTCATCCCCAGACCCCCAGCACTTCTTTGCTAAGACCTACTCCCACATCTGCAAGGAGGGCAGGAGCAACTTCATGGAGCAGTACCCGAGAGCTGCCTGCAAGGAGCAGCGGTGGAGGACACTGCTGCTGCTCCAGGACCTCACACAGGGGAGTGACATGAGATGGGCAGGACTGAGTGTGCACCTCGCTGCTGGTCCACAGCTGCCCTCAGCCTCACTCCGCACCTCAGGGCACACAAAATGGGCACAGGGCTGGGGCTGGCAGGAGGGCAGTGGACGTAGGGCTGGTCCTGGCAGGAAGCCTGCCACTGCAAGGTTGGGAAGGGATGTTAATTGGTGCAGTAACGAGGCCAGGGACCTGCACCATTGTCCTGGTTTTGGCTGAGATTAACTCTATACCATCTACTAGATAGTGCTGTGTTTTGGATTTAGTATGAGCATACTGTTGGTAACACACTGATGTTTCAGTTTTTGCTTGGTAGTTGCAGTGTCTACACTAAGTCAAAGACTTTTCAGCTTCTCACGCCCTGCCAGTTGCACAAGAAGCTGGGAGAGCACCGTCAGGGGAGCTGGCCCAGGCTGGCCAGAGGGACATTCCGTTCAACAAGACTTTGTGCTCTATATATAAATGGGGAAGCTGATGGGGAGGTGGGAACACTGCTTGGAAACAGACTGGGCATCGGGGTTTTTTCTGCACATGGTGAGCAATTGCATTGTTTTATTGTTATTAATAGGATAACGAAGGAAGAGAATAACAGTAAACTGTCTTTATCTCAACCCGTGAGGATGTTTTTCCATTCTGTTCCCCATCCCCATGTGGGTGGGGGAGGGGTGAGCAAGCAGCTGTCTGGTGCTGAGTTGCTGGCTGGGGTTAAACCACAACAAATGTTTGCTGGAGTGATGGGTTGCTGAGTTTGGGTTCAGGGAAGCACCCAGGAGGTGTCACGCACACAGCATGACCACATTATCTGCTCCCACCTACTCCGGCACTGCTCACAAGGCTGTGGGGCAGCACCTGCCCCTCTCTCCATCACCACCCACACCCCACAGCACCCACCTTTCTGCCACTGTGTCCCAGCCAAACGGGCGCCAAGGGGCGCTGAGCTCCCTGTGCCAGGGGCTGGCTGAGCTGCCCTCCCCAGGCCATGGTCAGCTCCAGGACACAGCAGCACCCTCCGGCTCCTTTCCCTGCTCAGCCTGCCCCCAGCAGTACTCATGGCCCCATGTCCCCACCAGGATCCCACAGCTGACCCTTGGGGACCAGGCCACCAGCAGTGCCACCCAGCTGCAGCACTGACACCCGCTGCCCCATCCAGATTGTTGAGTGCCTTCCAGCCCTGCCGGCTTCACGGGTTTCGTGCCCAGTTCCTGATCGCAACAGGCTATCTGATAACTACCAGTGAGACCCTGCTTGAATTTAGCCAGATGACTCCCAAAGAAAACTTCAGCAGATGCAAAGCCTGTAGCAGCAACGCCAAATCCAGTCTCTGACACCATAGCAACCCCTGCATCCAAGGCTGCCCCAACAGCAAGCACCCAGAGAGCCACTCCACATCAGTGCGAGCAGCACAGGCAGCTGGAAATCCCCTCTCCCACCCCAGAGCTGACTCAGCATCCCACAGGGCTGTCTGCCAGCACATGGTCCCCTTCCCCATTTGGGCCAGCCTGCGTGTGTGGGGAGATCAACCCAGCTCTGCGTGACTTGTAAATTAAAGCAGCCCATGGGCAAGCCCTGGCTGCTCCGCACCTCTCCAACCCAAGACAGGGGCTTACACTGCTTCATTTCTGGGTATTTTTTTCCCAGTGTTTAACTCACTCCACCGCTGCAAACCATTTGTCCAACCATCATCTGATGATGTGATGTAGTTCCCCCCAGCCTGAGCTGGCACGTCCAATACCTGGGGGCAGCCTATCTGCTTCTGAAGGTCTGGTGTTGGCCGTGATGGAGGCAGAACAAAGCCTGCAGTGCGGTAACCCTCAGACCCTTCTCAGGAATGGGCTGAAATCACAAGGCTGTGCAGCAGGGAGCTCAATCAGCACCTTTTTTATTAATATGCATCATAAATAAAGAAATAAATAAAAGCGAGACACCTTGTTCTAACAGGGAAATACAAATTAAATACGGTGCAACATCTGCTAAGCGATGTACAAGCAGGAGGTAACCTTGCAAGACAAGGGCCCCTCACCATGGGGAAGCCATCCCAGGCACAATGCTGTGAACAGCGTCAACCTGGCCAAGGCACCAAATACTGGCATGGCCTTTTGCTAACACTGTTCTCCACCTTATGGGCAGCTGAAGATCCCCACCCCAGCAGGCAGTATGAACGTGACAAGGAAGGGGTTGACTGGCAGCCCCTTCTGCTTGTGCACACTACTTGTCCCCCCGCACTCCATGGCACTGCTCGGCAAGACCAGAAGCCATATGCCAAGGGGAGCATCCCCTCCAATCTGCCTGCCAGGAGTACTGCCCTCAAATCCAAAGCTTCCCCACCCAGTCAGGGACCCTGCCCTCAACCCCTCCCCTCCAGCCCCCCCTCCACGGAGCATCCCAGGGCTTCCCAGGCACTGGCTCCCTGCTCAGCACGGAAGGCATGGGGCCATCCCCCAAAGCACCCATTGCTGTGCAGGGTGGCACTACCCATCCTGGACCTACATAACACTGAACATCCACACACCTTCCTCATGACCCCATGTACCCCTTTGCACTGCGTGCACACACGTATCCCGTTCCCCCTCCCCAGGCTGTGGCCAGGCACAGCCCCAGCACTGCAGCATGACAGGGCCAGGCCACTTGGCCTGGCACAATCCACCAGGCACCACTGTAACACATTAAAACAGGGCTGTTCCAGCATGGGGGAACCTACCTTGCAGCCCCCCATCAAGCTGCAACGCAACTCATCAGCCCAGACTTGCAGAGACCCTTGCCAATGCACTGTGCTCCTACCACTGTGGCTGATGATGCCAGGGATGCTGAAGGCTGCAGACTGCACCCCCCGGTGAGGGGGTGGCCAGCATCCTGCACCCTCCAGCATGAAACTGAGCCAGGCAGTGGGGCAGCACTGCCCTGGCAGGGACTGCTTGGGTTCCTGCTATGTACAAGTCCACAGCCTATGGGTGCTGGAGATGGCAGGGGGTGGAGGGGGCTCAGGCAGTCGCCGGTGTGGTTGCATGCATGGCGATGCCTGGCAATACAAGATGCAGCTTGCAGAAGACCCCGGGGGCCGTGTTGGCCTTTGGCAGCTGCACGAGGAGGAGCAAGAAGGAACCACCTATAGTTACTGTATTCTGTAATGGCAAGAAAGGTAAGAAACTAGCAAGAAGCTGTGTCTGTTCCTCTGGCAGGGTGGTCTTCCACAGAGGAGCCTCCGCAGCCCACGGTACTGTGCTTGGCCTTCCAGCCACATCAATAGTCCTCGTCCTCTGGGTGGGTGACGTACATGATGGGCACCAGTCCCTTCTCAGAGCCGATGCTGCACTGCAGCCAGTCACCATCCACCTTGGAGATGACCTGCAGGATGTCCCCCTTCTTGAAGCTCAGCTGTCCTGCCTCGGTGGCAATGTGATGGCAGAGAGCTTTCACCTCACTGCAGGCAGAGGGAGGGGAGGAAGGGTTAGCTCACCACAGGATACTCACCTCACTGAAGACCAGGGACCACCACCGGCACAGAGGAGTGAGGAAAACACCCCCTGCCTCCCTCCCCAGCCAGGCTTCAAGCTGCCCGCCACCTGTAGCTTGCAGAGTGGGTACAGCACAAGCTGCACCACTGCCCTGAACCATCCCCTGGTCCACAAGTACCAAGGGGGCCAGGCAAACTGTATCAGGCAGAGCCGTGCCAACCCCCAACCACCAGGTCCCAGCCCCTGCAGGATGGCCACATGGTGCCACTCACCAGGGAGGGTGGGGAGACAGCCCCTGGGGCAGCCGTGCCACGAGGGGCACTTCAGGTGACTCCAGACGGGGCGGTTCTGGCTCAGGGGCTGCTTCTCGCCACATGCTTGCCCCGACCGTCTGGGCCACTAGCTGGAACACGGACTTGTCCAAGCTCAGCCAGCCGGAGGGCAACCTGCAAGAAGGAAACAGAAGCAGGCAGTGGCAGGGAAGCGTACCTGGGGGGCAAGGAGCAGCAGCTCTCATGGCAAGGCTCCATGGTCTGGCTCCATACACAAAGTACACTGCAGTCCCCAAGCTGTCTCCTGACAGGGAGGGCTCAGCATCCTCCAGACACACCATAGCCTAGACATGACATGACACCTAGCCATGTCCTTCTCAGGACATTTCCAGTGGCCATAGAAGCAGTAAGGGTATAGATGGAGAGGCAGTGTGGGAAGGTCTCAGCTACATGGGGCAACTCGATGCTTCCTCCTCCTCACCAGTTGTGTCCTACAGGGATGACTCCATGTTCTGTTCTCAATACATGCTTTTAGGAGGGATGAGGTGATGATGGGGGCCATGCAGCAGGGGCCCTTCCTCCGGAGAGGGGGCTTAGGAGCCAAGGCAGTGGTAGAGCTCAGGCAGAAAAGGAAAGTCCGTGAGACGGACAGAGCAAGGTCAAGGTCAAGGGGAATGGTGGTGTGGGAGGAGTTAAGGCAGGCTGGCAGGGCTAGGTAGGGGTAACAGACCTCTCTGTTCACACACTGCCTCTAGTGTACCACTGTGGTGCAGCTCAGTGGACGGCTATTGGCCCGACTTCCACCTGCACAGCTCCAACCCCAGGTTAACCATCCCTTCCCAGCCCTAAACCAGCCCTGCCCTTACCTGTTAGGCTGCTTGGGCTCTTTTTGCACCTTCCTGGACCCGAACAAGTGTCCCCACTTGATGGACTGGCTGCCCTCTGATGCACTGGTGCTGTTCTCCTCTTGGGGAGCTGCTGCTGCTCCCACTCTCTGCTGAATCCCAGTCTCCTTCTCCTTGCTGCGCTTCAGCTCTGTAAGCACTGAGTCTGGGGGGCTGCCCATCCAGAATGGCCAGCTCCGTTCCTTCACCTCTTCACTGACCAGCACCTGCTGGGGCTTTTCCAAGGGCTCTTCCACAGCAACAGGACTTGGCTTGCTGGCAGCCTTGGGCCTCTCCTCCAAGGTTCCCTCAGAAATGGGGCAAGCCTCTGCACCCTCCACCACTCCTTCACGGGGAGGTGGTGCCTTGCGGGTCTCTGCTGATCTGGGCACAGCATTTGAAGCCGCCTTCTTCTTCTCATAGCGGATGAGCTTCGAACTTTCAGCTGAGCCCTCAATGTAAATCTGAGAGCTCTGCATGAGCTGGTACCACCAACCTGCTTGCTTGTCCTTCTTTCCTTCCCACGTGCTCTCTCTCACTTTCCTCTGCTCTTCCTCCCTGTCACCATCTCCGCAGGAGGCCCCCACCCCCTTGACCCTCTCACTTGCAGCTTGCTGGGGGCTGTGGCCTGGTGAGGTGTCACCATCTCTGGCAGCCACTTTGCATGCTTCAGGGGCAGTGCTGCAGCCATCGGGGTCCTCACTGCTGCCCCGGGTCCGCATCAGCTGCAGGGTAGAGTGTGCGGAAAGCAGCAGGTCCTGCTTCACACGCAGCAGCTCCTTTTGCTGCTGCTGCTCTTTTCCCATCTGCATCAGTTGGTGCTCAAAAAGGAGATCTAGGTTGAAGGGTAGCAGGGAGAGAGGCTGGAGCAGCAGCAGGAGCTCCTCGAAAAGAGGCTGGCACACACTGTGAGACAGGCACAAGAAGCCCACCGGCTGGTAGTGTGCCAGGATGATATCTGTAGGGCAAGAGACATTAATTAGAGGAGAGGCCCTTGACACCTTTGCCAAGCCACCAAGAAGCTGTGGAAGCTATGGGGAAAGGAGCTGGACACTAGTTTTTGGTCACAGCAGCGGCTGCAATGTGAAGCTCAGCACTGGATCAGGGAGCATCAGATGCTCTGCGAGCTCTGGGCAAACTGGCCCAGGTCCATCTTCCAGTTGCACCTGCAGCCAGGACCTGCCTGTCAGACTGTCCACCAGGATGACCTCTGCCACGAAATACCATGGGAGTAGGGTGCAAATAAAGAGCATCAAAGGGCTGGCACATCTGGAGATGAACAAGGAGCTGCAGACCTGGCCAGTGCCAGTCTCCTGCAGAGAGGACAGTGCTGGGGACAGCTGAACACAGCCTTTCCAGGGACCTGGCTGGGCTGAACTGTGGATCCTAACAGAAAATGGGCTAGCATTTCTACCTGCAGCAATCATCCTCCACTTCATCTGGGCACATCTGCAGTGTCCACCTCCCCCCACCCCCGTCCCACCCCGTCTTTGTTGTCAGGTCTCATTCCCAGGCAGAGAGCTGGGAACGGGATTTGTGGCCGTTTGGCCCTAGTGAGATAACAAACTTGCACTACAGGCACAACTCGCACCTTATCTCCAACACCTTTGCCTAGCCTTCATCACCCTGCCAGCCCCAGCTGCTGCTCACACTTCCAGCTCTTATTGACAGCTTGAAACAGATGGTCGTTCTCTGCTCCAGAAAAACAGTGTGCTTTCTCTTGCCACACCACTCAGCACAAAGGCAAGCCTAGCCTGCTCCACAGAGAAATGCTAACCGCACACACAGACTTGGGAAGTGTCCGCTGTCAGCTCCCAAACCTGCCAGAAGACACTGGGCTGGAATTCCTGCAGTGCATGGGTCCCTGGGCTGAGCAGAGGCCGAGCCAGCAGCACTCTCAGAGGATCCAGCAGGTCAAGGGTGTCTGTCTCACTGTGCACCCAGCACTTAGTCATGCTGCTTCTAGGCATCGAGCACCGTGGTCATACTGCTGGGTTATCTGCACACTCTAGAGGCATTTCTCATTGAAAAAAAAAAAGGGATACATCCAGTAAAATCTGCTTATCGTTGGTCAGGAGGTTTTCCTCTCCATTTCTTTCCATTTCCCATGCCTGAAGGGTTTCAATTAAGTATGCACATCTCCAGCCCTAAGAAGCTTTCAAGCACTGGGCACAGAAAGCAAAAATCTGGGGAGGGTTAGATCTGGTCTCCTGTGAGTAGGCTGAGGGATTTGCATTAGACGTGGTAGCCTTGGGTATGAGCTGCAGCTGGGAAGGACACGGCTGGCCACCTGCAGCTGGAGGGAGCTGCATGGAACTTTGACTTCCACCTTCCTCCCCTGAGCTGAGCAGCCTTCCAGCAACGTGTATGCTGGGACTGCATGTTGACTAGTCCTTCAGCTCAGAGCAGAGGGAGCAGCCCAGGCTGAGAGACCAGCAAAAGACACGTGTGCCCCAGAGCTTACATCTCTGCTCTACATTGTGCAGAATTTGGTCCTGCTGCAGCTCACAGCCATCAGGCTCTTACCTTCATGGTTGTAGAGGTGGTTGAACCAGAACTCCAAGGACCGGATACTGTAGGAAGGAAAAACAAGCAGGGGAAGAAAGAAAACTTGAAAATTGATTCATGCCCTTCATCCTGACTGCTCTACAAGAAGAAAGGTGGGTGGAAGAGGGCATTTACACAGCATGAACCTGTGAACCTCAAGACCTAGTGAAAGGACAATGGCTCACTCCCACCAGCAATGCACTGAGTACAGCAACCCACCCTGTCATAGAGCCACCCAGTTTACTTTACATGAGGCAGTGTGCAACCATAAACCCTAAAAACCATGTTTCCAGAAGCTTCCTCACCATTTAGCTCCTATATCTTTGGCAGAGCTTAGCTTTGGTCAGAAGGGCTCATGTGGAAGAGGCTTATCATCTACAAACATGAGACCATTGGTGCAGGCCTGGCCCAAATGATGCTGGCAGCCTGTGCCACTGGGGGAGAGCTAGGCCACCCTCAGTGGGGAGAGCAGGGCAGAGCTTGCTCCTGCTTGTATGGATCCTCCAACATTTGGAGATGTTGGGGACTCTGTTGCCACTGCCAGACCTCTTGCCGACCACTGGAGAGGAACAGGGAAATAGCAGTCTAGCAACACTCAGCCCTTCACAGCTTCCTTGTTCTGTTTAACACTGAGTGTAGCGTACACACTCTTTATCCAACTTGGAAGGGTCAGCCATAAGTCCTGGACCAGGGCAAAGTCTCCTTCAGAGCCTCATGCACTGGGATGCACTGCAGTTCCAGGAAGCAGTGATTTAAGCAGGGATTTTCAGGAGTAATTTATGCATTCTGTGTCTATCCTTGTATGAACCCTGACAGATAGACTCTTCCCATCTCATATTTTGGAGGTAAAACAAGCTGACAATGTTCTTCAGTAGGCTACAGCCACTTCTTCTCAGTTCAGGCCTGGCAGGGTAGGTTTTGATCCTTCTGGAGTTCCCTGAGGCTCACAGCTTCTTCCTTCCCTCACCTACAGCTGGGGAGCAGCTTCCCAAGTTTTAAGTCTTCTCATTGGCAGCTGTGCCCTCTTGTAGTCAAGGACTGACACCTGCTGCCAGCCCTGGACAGTGACATGCAGCCAGCCCAGGGAGCCTGCTTACTTGAGGAGGCCAAAGATGAATGCGTTGAACCTCATGGTGTGGTTGGTGAGCTCTGTGTACTGGCTGATCTTGCTGTAGAGGCTGTGCAGCAACTTGGTAGAGGGACCTATGGAGAGAAGCGAAATTTTGAGATGAGTTGTGGTCAGCAAAGCCAAAAGAGCACCATAGGAAGATGCATTAAGGCAAAGACAGATGTCAGCTGGATGCCTATGCCTGTACGTGCACTGCCCCTCCACCAATTATCAACATGAGCTCACTCCATCCCAACAGTTGGACTCTACAAGTCTTGAGCCAAATCACTTGAAACAAATGAGCTGTGTGTGCACATTTTCATGCAGACCAGGCTAGAGCACAACTCTGCCTTATATAATAGCTGTGCAGGGCTGAAGATGAAGGTCTGGAAACATGCTGGAAACTTAGGAGGAGGAAAAGGGCATTTTTTTTTTTTAAAATTTATTTGCTAGGGCCTGTTATAGGAGAATTTGCAAGTTTCAGGGGAAATGACAATACATATTTGGGCAGAATAGAGCAGAAGGTCAAGGTGCACCCTGTTCCAGGTAGGCAGCCAGGTATTATTCTGCATTCCCATCCTTATAGCCAACCTTCCTCAGCACCTCCCAGCTACAACGCAGAAGTACCACAGAGACATGAGCATTGCTGCAGACCCTCCATACCTAGCTGGGTGGATGCCTCCACCACGCTCCACGGGATGTTCCTCCTCTGGCCAATGATCACATCCAGGACGTAAGCCTTAAGCCCATCACTGAGGATGTCCCGTACAGCTGGGCACAGGTATTTCAGGATGAGATGCCCCACGTTGGGGCTCACAGAGCTGTTCCCAAGTTTGGCCTAAGGGACAAGAGACCACAGGGAGAGTGTTGGTAACTGCTCTACAAGGTCCAGATGCATGCAAACAATCCAGCCCCACTTGCCTACTACAGAAACCCAGCAGGCAAGATCCAGGCTCAGCAGCTCCTTGAACAGACAGGCTCTTCCCCTTCACCCTGTCTCATACACCAGTTCTGGTTGCTCCCTGCAAGATCTTCCCCAGGCTGGGATGAGGCAACATCTTGGAAATAGAATATCACAGTTTAGGACGAAGACACCCATTTAGAAGGGCTGCCTGGTTCTCCATACATGTGTAACAAGGCTGTCCTACTGGAGGAAGAAAAGAGTAGGGGATGATTTTGTTGCTCTAGGTTTTCTTGTTGCTATTTTTGAAGAAGGAAGCAGCAAGTGACATAGGAACTCCCAGCACTGAGCGGTTACGGAACACTTAACTCAGTGACATGCAGAGCTATAATTCCTAGGGATTACTATAAATAAACAGGGTGAGGGCCAAATGGATGGACAGAGCTCAGGTCGAGGTGAGGAAGCATGTAAGAGCCCAGCATCAGCAGAGTGGGGACATATTCTGCTGCATGCAGACTTTGATCTGTCAAGGGTTCAATCCATAGGGGTGAGTCCCAAGCCTTGCACGTCATGTCAGTGGTCCCAGTCAGTTGTGTTCAGGGCACAGATTTTACCAGCTGAGCTGGAATTACACTGGCCAGTTGGCACAGGTCCACGGACGCCCTGAACTGAGACTGAACTTCTGGATCAGGAATAATCCCGCCAGATCCATTGAGCATGGGAGCATCATTGACTGGTGTTGCCTTTTGACAGGTGAATGCTCAGCCCTTGGCACACTGACACATGACAAAAACCCAGGTCAAAACCGTAGCATTGTCTGCTAAGTAAAGTAATGGGGGAATATTGCAATTATTCCCCAAACCAGTAGGAATAGGAAATTCACAGTGAAGCCTTAAAAAGCTATGGGAATGCAAACAGCTCTGGTTAAGCTGCACAGCAATCTCTGCATCAGTAACAATTGTCATTAGGGGCAAATTACCCTGGGCTCTGAGATAAGACTGAATGGGCTTCGATTCTGTCCCAGTCAGGTTTCTCCTTGGGATAGTACTCCAGGGCAGCTGTCATGTCCAAACAGTGTCACATTGCTGTCCCAGAGTCCCCATGACTGAAGTGGAGCATTCAGCTTTGAGAGGAGGCACCACAAACACGCTGGGTGTCACAGGACTGAAAACTCTGGATGGTACAAAAAGAACCGAGCTTGCTCTGCTTCTGTGTTATTCCAGAAATGGAAGACAAGGGAAGCACACACCAAAGGCACCCAGATCCACAGGCAACTCAGATACTGTGGACCCACTAACTTCAGGGTGTAAGGGCTGTAGGGGATGCCTGCCTGCCCCAGGTGGCAATGACTGATGCACGTTTTATCATTATGGAGCCCTGTGACACACAGAGGGACTGGGGACACTGCCACTGTCATGGGACAGGTAGGGGAGGGAAACATGACTCTCCACTATATGAGAAAAAAAAAGAGCTGGTGTACTGCATCTGACCAAGTGCAGCTGCCCTAGTACTCTCTCTTATAAGGAGCCATGAGTACGTACATAATAAAAGTGTCAAACCAGAGCAAATATATATAATATTTCCCCCTTATACTCTCCCTGACTACAACTACTTTTGTAGCAGACTCTGAGAGTACCTAACGGCATTATTCCTATGTGTTTAGTAGACCTCAATGAATTTCCCTTCTCTGTATTTTTCCAATCTTCTCTTAAATCCACATTTATCTTTCAGCCCCCCTAACATCATACATCAAGAACTGCAACAGGTTTACTATCTGCTGCACGATGTACCATTGCCTTTGTTTGTTTTGTTCTTGGTAGAACTACCTTCATTGGATACCCCGTAGTTTTTGAACTGGAAGACAATGGAGAGGCGACCTTTCCCCATCCTCTCCATGTCACTCATGATGTTGAGAAGTCATACTGAAAGCAAGACTTACTTTCACTCCTGGATCCCTGCTGGTTCCAAAGTGAGCCACAATCAGGTCAACAGCAGTGTTGATTGCCTTCACCAGACCTAGACGGAAAGATCAAGTCAGAGAGCTGCTCTGAGGGGCTTCTAGGGCAGATCCTGACCAAACACTTCATGAAGAAGTCAGGCAGGGGTGTTTCAAGCCCATGTCAACAAGCTACGTAATGACTTTCAGTAACAAGCCTGCAGATGGGTAATCTAACATCTGCATCAGTATGATGCAAGAACAGAAGTGGAACAGAGGGGAAAGCTGCCATCTGGTAATCACCAATGCACAGCTAACAAAAGCAGGGCAACCTTTCTGCACATACCTTGCCTTGGACATGATACCAAATCAGCTATCAATAACCTAGTCCTCAACCCTGCCTCTAGCATGGGTCTCATCACAGCCATACCTTGTCCTGCTTTGGAATCCTTTCTCCCACCCTTTCATGTAAACACTTTACCATGTAGGACCCATCAGACCTTTTACCTAAAGTACAAAAGCTCAAGCTAACGCATCTGCAACATCACACAGATCAACAGGTCTACCCTTGTACACTGAGGGGTGGCAGCATGTCCTGCCTTAGGGCCACACTCCTGTGCCTGCCTGCTTTCTCTGATCTTGTGTTCTTAAGATCCTTTCCAATCATACTTCCTGGGACAAGCAGCTCAAACACACTCTGGCACATTGCATGGTGCAGAAACCACAAGAACCTGCTGTGCAAAGAATCATCAGTCCAGGGACACATAATTATATGCTGCAGTAGAGAAGCAAGGAAAGAAACCATTGTATCTACAGAGATGAGACAGAGAGCACTGCTCATCTTACGTTGTGCTACGCCACACTCTTGGCATGAGACACTTATGAGAGGGACTCACCTTTCTTCTGCAGCAGGTCAATGGAAACAGACTCTGTGTTGCCATCTGGGGAGAGGCAGAACTCAGCTGGAGGTTTCTCTGCTAGTGAGAAGTAGTCAGGGAAGAAGTCAGTGTAGGTAAGCTGGAGTTGCCTCATAGACTGTCCTGCAGGACAAAGATGGGGGAGAGAAGGATTAGACCCAAACCCTTATATCAAAGTCTCTCCTACATTGTTTCCCTTTCCCAGACGCAACCTGCAGCATCAGTCTTCACCCAGGCTGTCCAAAACTGGGACAGCAAGGCTACAGGCATGTTACTCTTCCAGCAACGGTCTGCAACCTAAACCTGTAGAGTTCAACCCCACAGTCCACCCAACATCTAGCTCCAGCATGGCTGGAGGCCTGTGGTCGCTGGAAGATGCTGTGGGAGGTTCACCTTCATGGCCTGGTGCTAAGTGAAACCTTGCTGCACCAGAAACTCAGGGCTGCTGCACGGACAGCCCCAGCAAGTGGGGTTAACAGTAGAGCAGACAGACAGTCCCAACTTGTCACACACAGGCATGCACAGGCAACAAACTACATGTCTTCTGCCTGTCCCCTCAGATGGCCTCTGTTTTCAAGGGAAGGACTTCTTCATGAGCTTTTTCATGTGCTCAATTTATATCTGGTTGATTACCCAGTCCTCGTGCTAGGCATCTTCCCATGAAGGAGGGATGAAGAAACTCCTTGGGTTGGCAGAGTGAGGTGTAGAGCTTTGGGCAATTCCCTCCATGACTTGGGGATGGCCCAAAGAATGCTCTCCCTCCTACAGATAGATCACACTACTCTTACTGGAGAGGTCTCAAAGGTTCAGCCAAAAGCAGCCTGCACATCTCAGCCCTTCCTGCACAAGTTTTGGAAGATAGGGAAGATCTTAAGAGCAGAGCATGGAGAAGACAGAGCCCCATGGAGCCCTACAGTATTGCCAGCTGCTCCATGAAAGCTACAGCCCAGTACCTAGCACGCAGCCAGGTTTGGGGCAAACGGGCAGACACTGTGGGACATGAGATCTTCAAGGGCCACAAATGCTGCGTGAGACATGAACTACAAGCGGGACACGGTCCAGAAGCACTTGCTGAGGTCTGAGCAGGCTCTTGGGTCATTCACTTTCCCCTTCAATCCAGCCCAGAGCTGGACCCAACTACTCTCAGCCGATGAAGAAGATAGGCTCCGCACAGACTGTACCCCTCAGTGAGGCAATTCTCACCTTCCTCTTGTACCCCTCAGCCCCACTGTGATCAAACGCATCATCCCTCCTGCTCAGAGGAGGCAGAGCTGTGATGAAGCCAGGCTGAAGCTGAGCCCTAAGGTCACCTCCCAGATCGCCCAGCAGAAAGGCGGTGCGCACCGTTCAGCTTGCAGTGGAAATGGCTGGTGTTCAGAGTGCCGGGGAGCTCAAAGATGGTGTTCCCCCGGTTCAGACGAGGCTCTTGCTGCCTCCTGTCCAGGCTGCCTGCTAAGCTGGACAGCCCCGAAATGCGGTCCAGACCCAGGGGGTTCCTCCGCCTGTACTCCCGCCACTTCAGTGCTTGGGGGGAGAGGTGGTTTGCTAGGATGCCGCAGGCAGTGAGCACCAGACGGGAGGACACAGGCAGACAGGAGGACATGGAAGGGAAAACAGGGAGAGAGAGGACAAGAAAGAGGAAGGACAGAGAAAGAGACAGCACATTAGTTAAAAGTCCAGCGGTGTTTCAGGACATTAGCACACAAACATGAACAGAGGTGGAGGCCACAGCCTGGCGGGGCAGGAGCCTGTACGGCCTTACAGCTGCGGGCAGCGAGGGAGCGGGTTTGGGGTGCAAGCACCTGACGTGGGGTGCTGTAAGATCAGCAGCCCACGCTGCCCTCTCCATAGACAGCATAGGAGTCAGGACTGGAGGGACATGTTCTTAGCTTCAGACTTCCTTTTGCAGGCAAAGTGATGGCAGGGGCTGTTGGGCACTGCAGCACCCAGATGCAATTTTGCCTCAGACTGTGGCTATAAGAGAGGGTGGTACTGTGGGGAGCAGCCATAGCCATAGGGAACTGGAGTTGTTCCAGACTAGCACACGCTGGCAGAGGGGTACCTACCATTGAGAGGCCGTATCCCCATGCTGCTCAGGGAACCCGAGCTGCTGGTCTCGCTGCCACTTCTCCACTGGGGATCTGCATGGCCTCCCACTCTACTCACGGGCATACCACCCACCGAGAGGGGTGGGAGGGAGCTACTGTGGAGTCGATACTCGGAGAGTGCTGGGCTTGGCTCCAGCGGTGCCTCCTTTTTGGGAACCGGCTTGGGGTTCTCCTTTTGCCTCAGGGCATCAGCTTTGGTGGCTTGGGAGGGCTGCATAGCACTGACAGCAGGGGAAGATCTTGTGGGAAGCAGGCTGGCGGAGATGGGGCAGGACCTGCTCCTGGGGGGCTGGCTCTCTCCAGCTCTCTCCGTAGTGGGCGAGGAAGAGGAGTCCACGCTTTGAAAGAAAGGCACGTTGCATCGCACAGGAGAGTAACTCCCCAGGGGGGATGGCCGGGTTGCCTCTGGAGCAGGTTTCTTAATGCAGCCATCATTGCGGGAGGCAGCTCCGTCCACTGAGCGTTGGGTCAGGAGCGTGCTGTGACCTTTGCTCCCTGTCACTGCCGCCTGCTCTGCTGAGATGGCTGAGGCTGAGGACTGGGAATTGGAGATCTGCTGGCTGGCGGAGCGGTTGCTGGACAAGCTGTAGAGTTGAGAAAGGCTGGAGGCAAAATGGCTGTGCAGGGCACGGGCCTTGGGTGGCTTGCTGAAATGGTGCTGGAAAACAAAGGGCTGAATGGGCAGAGTTGTGGGACGCTGGTCCTTGCTGTAGCGTACCACAGGCTTGCTGTCTGTGCCACCACCTTCAGGGAAAGAAAAGGGGACAAAGTGTGAGTACAGGCAGGAGGACAATCATCATCAGCCCGGCAGATCGCAAGGAAAAGGGAATGCGCTCTGTTGCGGGAGGCAGAGGATGAGCTAGAGGCCAGTGACACAAGCAGAGCGGTTCAAGTCTGAACTGATTATGGACATCATGAGCTGGCAGGGTAAAGTCATGTGGGCCCAGCTGCAGAGTTTCCAGCTGTTGACAGCTGTCTGGAAGTGTAGGACACTGCAACAGGGGCTTCTCTCTCCTGGTAGTGTCACCAGCTGCCTATCTTTTCCCCACCCCTTGCACCCAGGACAGCACAAGCCATAGCTCTAAGTGCCTGCCCTTGACCTGCCTTCACCCAGGTAGTACCACAGAGATGTGGCCCAGCGCACTGTGGTACAGTGAGATTTCTTATCCCCCAGGACTGTCCCCTCCCACGTATGCTGGGAACTGACCCCACCGAGCGCAAGCAACAGCACTGCAGCTCTGCATCACACTCACACTCAGTGCTGCCGGAAAGGCTGCATGCTTCCCCTTCTCCCTCCCTCCTCCTTCTCCTGTAACTGTTCCCCAGCTTGCTTCCTCCTCCTGCCCATACCAGATCCAAGCACGACATTTCCAACCAAATCAGGACCACGGCAGAATTGAGAAAGCTTCCAACCCTGGAAAAGGCAAGTCTGCTCCACCAAATGACTGACCGGGATGTCGTAAGGGAGTGTGCTGGGCTGATCTCCTACGTGTGCCTGCAGCGCTGGTGGGGCCACAATATCCCGAGGGACACAACACCCGAAGCGTGACACACACTGCACAGCACACACACTGCACTGGGTGCACACACGGAGCTGACTGGGATCCCTGACCACCAGCCACAGCGCATCCCAGCACAGAGTGCCTCTGCCCCACTCCTCCAGGCCACAGCGAATCCTGGGAAAAAGCACCCGTCCCAGGCAGAGCCCCAGCGTTATTCCCTGCTGCCTGGTGGGCCTGCAGCCTCTCTCCCTCTAGCTAGTCTTTAGCAGGGCTTGCTTTCCCTCTGGTCCCTTTCCAGACCCTTTAGGCTTGCATGTTGCTCGCAGCTGGAGAAAGGCAGCCCTGTCTGCCTCCAGCTCCAGGCAGGAGCCTTCTGCAGTGCTAATAGCTGCCTTGCTGTCACAGTGAAGAGAAGGGACTGCCTTCTCCCAGCAGAGACCTGCCATCCTGCACCAAGTGCACATTCAAGGGTCAATAAACAAACAGGACAATACAAAAAAAAAAATAATCTTGCCCCAAAGGCCAACATCTCTCCCAGACCTGCCACAGCAATGAGCGACATGTTCTTCCTGTTTCCTGCCAGAAATCTTTGGGGCATTAAACAGAGACAGTCTGGTCCTTGGCATGTTAGTGGCTACCTACCGCAGCAGTCTGGTCAGAGCCCCATTGTAGACTGGCTCTTACCTGTGAAGCAGGTACACGAACTGTCTAGGGCAGAGACAGAGGTCTCCTGACATGCTGGAGAAATGGACATACCTCTGCTGGGGCTGCTGCACAGCTTCCTCACCAGGATGGGTGATGGTAATGTCAAGGTGGAAAGCAATTAATGTATTACAAGCTTTCCTCCATAGGAATCTTTTCTGCAACCCAACGCACTATGGAGGATGTGCCAGGATATTCCATCAGAGATATGCAGCTCCCCTAATCTCTGCAGGAATCATGCTCTAAGTCCCAGCAGAGACTTTGTGAGGTCCTTGATCCTGCACTGAGAGGAGACTGCTGGCTATGCCTCTTCTCTCCCCATCTCTGCCCCATGTGTCTCCAAAGAAGAAAAGCTAAAAACTCCTCAATGGTTCACTTCCCTTCATCGGCTTGGAACATTGCTCTTCTGAGCATCTTCACAACTCTGTTTTAGGAGATAAAGGCACGTGATTCTCATGGACTCAAGGAGTAATACGAAAGGGAGACAATCCCTCAAGCTGACCCTAAGTGCTAATGCCATGTCCTCCCTTGCATGGTATGAGGTTTGCACAAAACCTCAAGAGGCTTTAGAAATACGAGGACAAGACACCTGCACTCATCTGGCTCTGAAATAAGCACAGCGGGGCTTTGTCCCAGGGAGTGCCAGACCAGGAAACAAACTGCATGGGCACTGGTCTCCCACTGCCATGCAGGTTCCTCTGCTGCTCCCCTCATGTTCCAAAGAGCAGCCTTTCTTTTTACTTCTCCATTCTGCCTTGTTTGGCTCCTTACCGTCTGCTCGGGCTCTAACATCTCTTTGTCCATGGCCGCTGGCAGAGCCACCTGAGAAGCTGGCATCTGCCTCCGTCAGCAGGGAGAGAGAGGCTTGCTCACCTGCCCCATGCCCACTGGGGACCTTCCCACTGGAGACTGAGTCTTTGGTGGAACACAAAGCCTGGCTGTCCCCAAAAGTGTGATTCAAACAGAAGCCCTCACAGCTCCGGTTCAGGCCATGGATGAAGGGCAGGGGTGGAAGACTCTGGCTGCGGCGAGCTCTTTCTTCAAGGAAGGTTGGGCAGTCCTGCTGTGTCTCAGGGATAGGGGAGAACTCCAAGGAGGAATCACCACTGGATCGGAGTGGTGGGGAGGTGACGTTCTTTTTACGGCCTTTAGCTAGTTCAGCAAAAGATGTCACTCGCTTTGGGGGAGAGCTCTGGATGGGTATTGCTGGACTTTCACTCAGCTTGACTGGACAGCTCACCATGCGCTCCAAGGAGCCCAACCTGCCGCTGGGACTCCTGTCCAGGTTCTGATCATAGCTCCTGGAGCGCTGTCGGCTTGTGTTGAGGTTAGGTGGAGACACATTCACATAGACCTGACCTTCAATCATGTTCTGGGTGGCTTCTCCCTTTGTCTCCTCTTCACTGCACTCCACGTTGCTTTCTTCTTGTCTCAGGTCAGGTCTTCTAAACAGATAGTATTCAGTGGGCTGGGCTGGGCTACCTTTGGTATGGTCTTCTGAGCAGCTAGTTATGGACGATCCTGCTGGGCTGGGGGATGACTGGGAAGATAAGTCACACGTGACTAGCTTATAATAATTCTGAGTAGCCACAACAAGCCGTGCTTGGCTCTGGAAGCAGGCAGTGAGATCTGAGCTCTCCGAAGTGCAAGGGTCACAGTGGAGGTGGTAGGAGTTGCAGTTAGCATCAAGGACAGGTGAGGAGGAGTGTTGACACCCACACACCTTTCCTGAACTCTCTGGGTGATGTGACTCGCAAGACATCTTGGATTCTGTGGGTGATGAATGCAAATCCAGGTAAAAAGCTCCTGTATCTGAGTGGCTGCAGAAGGAAGAGTCACAGGACAGATTGGCTGAATTCAGGTTAGATCGAGAGTGGCCATTCATTTTGTTGTAGAGAGCACTGAAGTTCACCAGCACCCCATCAGAGCTGTTGCAGGAAGAGTCACTGATGTAGCCCATCTGTTGGTCAATCGCTTCAGACTGGCTTGATGAACTGTAGCAGCGACAGTGCTGGACCTCCGAGCTGGAACAGCTGCACGTCCGGTTGTGCAGGGCATCCTGATTCCTCAGCGATTCACCCGTGTTCTGGTTCCACTCCTGGTCACCATCATCGAAGGAGAAGCTGGAGGACCTGCCATGATGGCAGCTGCATTCATCCAGTTCCATGCGTTCTGAGGCCTGGTGGCACCTGTTTGCGTTGTTCCTTTTCTGGATGTCGTCACTGCTGATTTTGTCCTCTTGCCCATCTACCACACCAGACCGGCTGGCCATGTTCCAGGATTTCACAATGTGATTGGAGTCGTGGAGGTGGAAAGGGGGCAAGGCTAGCTCATGCAGATGAAAGGGAGGTTTGCCTGCCACAAGTGAGTTGTGAAGGTGGAAAGATTTTTGACCCAGGTCATCCCCAAAGATGCTGAGGTCTTCACCCTCACTCAGCAGGAAAGGGTTGTGTCGCTTACTGACACTAGGGGCAATCAAATCCCTTGCTTTGCCTTCTTTGTTGTCTGAGGCTTCTGCTGAGGTTTCGGAGGTCTGGAGAAAGCTGCTGTAGACCAAGGAGTCAGTCTGTGAAAGGTCTCTGTCTGGAAGGGCAGAGGTCCGCGTAATGCTGAGCTCTGGCTGGCAGAAGGGGTTGGTCCTTTTGCTCACGGAGCAGCACTGTCTATCAGGAACCTGGCAATGCACCAGGGGAATGTGATGGACAATCAGCGTCTCACCGGTCAGTTTGGGTGGACTATCCATGGTGAGAAATGCTCTTCAGGACATCAATTAAGCTGGTGCTGCCCATAGACAGGCAGGGCTGCACATGAGGGGCAAGGAGGACACTTGTCATGAGGGAATTCAGATACCTAGAAAGAAAGACAAAAACACAAGGAAGTCATCCCTCAGGAAAAGCAGTGACTATTTCAAGCATCCTTAGTTTGACTGAAGACTTCATGTGCTGACAAGGACCAGTCTGTTTGGTCTGTGTCAGCACAAATACCTGAGCACAAGGTCCTGAGCCATCCTTCTTCAGGCAAAGCATCACAATGTAAGACAAACATGTTCCCCGTCCTACAGAGTCCTGGGATAACCTATGCTTCACCTGACCCCTCTCAAACTTACCTGGAGTGACTGATTTACCTCAAGGAGCCAAAGGGCTGCACAGGCTTTGGGCCAAATGAAGACGTAACTGCAGACAGCACTCTGTGCTCACAGGAAAACTTGCAGACAACACAGGGTCTGAAATTAAGCTCTATGCTCTGATGAGAGCGGTCCATCTTCTCACACTGGATTAATCTTTGCCTCCCTTTAGGTACCTTGAACTTTCCTTTAAGAAGGAAACGCTGAACTGCACTGCCAGGCCTTGCAGTGTTAGAGACACACAAGCCTGGGCAGAGACTGGAAAGTAGCAACGGTCTGGAATGGGAAAGCAGCAACAACCATTACTCTCCAAAATCCAGGAGTTCCCATGAGGTCCTGAGCACTTTTAATGGTGCCAGAGGAACATGCCAAAGTATGCAACTACTTATGTACACAAGGGCCTCATGTGAAAAGGAGCGGGTGACTTGGGGAGAAGCTAGTGATGGTTAAATAGGTCCCATACTGTTGATGGTTAAGCCTCAGCTCAAAACTGGTTCCTCTTCTCGTCCAGGACGCTAGAGTCACAGTTCTCTGACACTCTGCCACATTATCTGTGGCATTTTTCTGCTTATTACCTGCTGCACTTTCCAGCAGTGGGACTGTCACAGCCCACAGTGCCAGGAGCCATACGGGCAGGGCACTAAGAGCCCCACTCCCTCCGTGTTCAGCAAACAGCAGGTTCTCATAAAGCTCGAGGAAGGTGTTCACCAGCATTTGATACAGGAGAGCAGAGAACATATTCATTCCTCCTTCCCTGTCTAACTCAGAGGTCCAGCCTGAAAGCATCTCCAGGACAGTATGGAGGGGGCTTCCCTTCTACACATCAGAGAAGCCAACACAGAGAAGTGCATGGGAGGGCAGCTAAAGGAGCAAGGAGAGGAAGAAACCACAAAAGACAACAGTGATCCAGGATGAACCTGAGGGATTAAGAAATGACCAAGTGCTCTCATAGATCCACCACTTGTTCTGAAAAGCCTGGCCCAAACACCCTTGGCCAGAAATCCACATCCTGTGTCTCATCCAGACAACCAGTGCTCACAGCACCCTGACAACACACACTCTGACCCTGCTCTGGACTCCAGGACCCTGGGTCTGCTATCAACACTGACCTTCAGACTCCAGAAAGCAGTGTCCACAATATCTAGGTCTGCCTACCTTACCCCAGGGCTTGTGACTATGGGATGATAATGGATTTGGAGCAGAGCTGCAAAGGCACATGGGAGCCCAGGGTGGAAAGTAAGAAATGTGGGATAAGTGAAGTTAGAAAAACAGTATAAGCAATGAGACAGCTCCACAGAAAGAACCGTAACTTCAGTTCTTTCAGCTTCATGGCATAAGAATAACAATTAAAAAGATGCTAAAAATAATGATCAAAAGAAGTGCTTTCCTCCCACGCATAGTAGTGCTCCTCACAGATACAGGATGACGCTGGCAGGAAAAAAATACAAAGATGGAAATGGACCTAGTGTTTACCATAAACACTCGATGATGTAAATGTTAGCAAACAGACAAGCCTTCTGGTAGACTCTACCAGAAATCATCATGAGACCTATATGAGGGGCACAGTCACCCTCACCTCTGCTTCTGCTGGGATGTTTCACCCAGAATTAGGTTCTGAAGTAGAGTGGTCACCTGGACCACTTGGTTCACACCTAGCTGGACTACTGTGGGACCCTGAACTCCCTCCCATCTCTAGTCTCCCTCATGCCTGTATCACCCTTCACTTGCCTTTCAGTGACTTCTCTGTCTTACAAGCCTCTGGCTCCTTTCCCACAGCAGCTGAAAGGAACGAGTCCGTCCGCAGCCCAGTGCCTGGGACAAGATCTTTTACATCAGCAGTTCCCAAGATCACACTGTTCAAGAACCACCACGGGTAACAGCAACTCCTGGCTCTGTGCCTAGCACACACACACACATGCTGAAAGTGGTGTTCAACAGCTAGGGCAGTGTTCACGCCCCATTTTTAACCCTGCACACCTTTGATGGTACACGTAGCAGCAGGAGCTCCTATTTATCCTGTCTTCCCCCCAAGCACTATGGGGAAACGCTGTTCCCCCATGCCTTTGGACTAGATGATCCTTGAGGTCACTTCCAACCTTAATGATTCTATTCTATTCTATTCTATTCTATTCTATTCTATTCTATTCTATTCTATTCTATTCTATTCTATTCTATTCTATTTGTAGCTGATTGTAATGCTTAGATTGTATCTCCCCATAAGGCTTTGCTATATTTTGAGGGTTGCCACAACGCAACTACTTGAAAAACATCATTTTGAGGATACAGACCATGAACACTGTCTCTGGGAAATGGCTGCTTGGAGTCGGCTCCCAGCACCAGCACCGATCTGCTGACAAGCCCTGCTGAGCAACACGCACTTCACATTGGCGCAGATGCTGCTGTGGGAGGACAAGGCTTGCACAGGCACACTTTGACATTTGACAACAAAATGTCAGGAGAGCTGACACACAGCCATCTCCCAGCTGTCTCTCTGGAGCTTTGGCTGCAACACGCAGCTCTGACCAGCTACTTGGTTTTGGTGGCAGCATGGGCTCTCCAAATGACTGTGATTCACTGGCTGCCACAGATGCTGTAGCAGACGGATGCCCACTCTGCCTGCACGCACAGCCTGCTCCTCGCACAGCGCTCTGAGGTCTGATAACACAGGCAGCGCACAGCCAGCTCCTGCCAGGACCCATTCTGACAGCTTCCCTAGGGATATGCATGACTCTGTACTCCAGATAGCCCTCTCTCCTTTGGGACATCTCTCCTGGCTTCCTCCTGTCTCAGGGATGCAGGGAGGCCGGCAGTGGCACTGCCAGCACCAGGATTATTCAGTTCCCAACACCAGAACATACTCTCTGGCCACATCACCTGAGTCTGGAACGCTGTAGAAGGATCCTCCCTCTTCTGTTCAGGGTCTGATAGGCTGAGATTGACACTGGAGCATAAAACCCAGCAAGCAGAGGAGTTTCAGATTCTGCTGGCTTTGATCAGCTCTTTGTAAAGCCGCCATACCCCTTTGCAAAGGGAATTTTCCAGGTGTGGGGACAGCTGTCTGCACCTCTTGCCAAATCAGTTCATTCTTCTTACCTATCGTTTGCAAGAGCACAAGCTGACAGCGTGCTGAATCCTGCCCAGTCCTACACACACAAAAGCAAACACAGCATCCAGCAATGCTCCCTGCCCAGAAAAATGTGCTGCAGCAGTGCAAGGCAGGGAGGTGCAGAGGCAGCACCATGACTCTAGACACATCAGTTCAACAGTCATTTTGACTGCAGATGTCAGAATTCTTTACCTTCTCCATACTGACACCATCTGCTGCTACGTGGGAAGTATGGGCTGTTTATTCAGTCAGCTCTTTTCTGAGGTACTGAGGGTTACCTGGGGAAGGTGAGGGCCATTTCATTACCTGTGGATGCTTTACTCCAGTCAAGATAATACAGAGCAGAGAAGAATGGCTTTTAGTGAGATATCTATGATGTGGAATTGCTTACAAATGCTCGTACCTCCGTGTGTATATATATAAACAACACACACACACACATACAAAACTTGTTAGCTACAGCAAAGCTCTAGGTAAGTAGCAGGAGAGGAGTGCTGAGCAACAGAGGATGGCTCAGCATCCTCCCCCCATGGTTTGCGGGTGCTGGTTGAGAGCTGGCCATGAGCCGGCAGTGTGCCCAGGTGGCCAAGAAGGCCAACGGCATCCTGGCCTGTATCAGGAGCAGTGTGGCCAGCAGGAACAGGGAGGTGATCGTCCCCCTGTACTCAGCCCTGGTGAGGCTGCACCTCGAGTGCTGTGTCCAGTTTTGGGCCCCTCACCACAAGAAAGACATCGAGGCTCTGGAGCGTGTCCAGAGAAGGGCAACGAAGCTGGTGAAGGGTCTGGAGCACAGGTCTGATGAGGAGCGGCTGAGGGAACTGAGGTTGTTAGTCTGGAGACAAGAAGGCTCAGGGGAGACCTTATCGCTCTCTGCAACTACCTGAAAGGAGGTTGTGGCCAGGTGGATGTTGGTCTCTTCAGTCAAGTAACAAGCAATAGGACAAGAGGAAACATCCTCAAATTGTTCCAGGGGAGGTTTAGGTTGAATATTGGGAAAAACTTCTTCACTGAAAGAAGAGTGGTCAGGCATTGGAACAGGTTTCCCAGGAAGATGGTGGAGTCACCATCCCTGGAGGTGTTCAGAAAGTGTGTAGAGGTGGCATTTTGGCACATGGCTTAGTAGACATGGTGGTGTTGGGTTGATGGTTGGACTGAATGATCCTAGAGGTCTTTTCCAACCTTAAAGATTGTATGTACTTTTAAGCACTGACCCGAGAACTGCCTGCCAAGCCGTGTCTGCACTTCAGAATGGAGGCAGCATGCTGCAGATAACATGGGCATACAGCATCTCGCAGAGCTGAGCCCTTCAGGCTCTGCACCTCAGGCCTTGCAAGTCCCTGATGAGCACTACATAGAGGTCCCCAAATCCCTCCTCTGTTCTACACTCAAAGACTGAGGAAGTTGTGCTAATTTAATGGTAGCTGGTGCAGCTCCATGGCTTCTGGATGACAACCTCCTACCTCTGCAAGGCTGCTGAGAAGACACAGAGGTCACCACAGCCAGCTCCAAACTGGCCTGCAAAGCTCCGCTTCAATTAGAGGGGGCTGGTACAACCACCAGCCCTGCCTCCAAGTGCTGAATGCGTTAGGTGTGTTGGTCACATACCTCCAGGCATATCCTGCTATCCATTACCGCTCCAGCCATGCTTCTGGAGTTCCATGGCTGACTGCTTAATACCCTGCTCTGCTCAGTGCTCTCAGCCACACACGTGGGTGATGGGGTTCAACACACAGCAGCCCAAGTTTCCTCGTAAACTGTGATGCAATACTGGGGGACGCATGTAGAGATTTAAGAAATAAATGTGATTTAAATGTAAAAAGATTGCACATATAGCAAGGAGGATGAAGAGGCAGGAGCAGAACTGTCAGCTGGAGGCGATGCTGGCTTGTTGGAGTATGGCTTCTCTGAAGAGATTACTGTTTCTACAAATCTCAATCACTTCATCTATGAAACTGAATGTCCAATGGCAACTCTAGCTGTGAGGGTTCTTGCTGCCTCCTTCCGAATGACGATGGTTTCATTGTCATCATCATCCTCCTCAGATGGAACAAGATCTATCATGTCACTCAAGGGTGAAAGATGGAAAAAAGGGCTAAAAGCTGGGCATTCAGTCTCATGGATGAACCAGCAAAAATCCTTTTGTATTGGAGCTGCTTGTTCTTTGAGGGTTGTTGCATGTGACTCCCTGACTGCTACAGTGCATTTGCGTTACCATGCCTGATGAAATCACACAGCTCTACAAAACAAGCATGAGCAGAAATGCTCAAAAAAATCAGCGGTTTTTGTGAGCTTGCAGACAGGGGCACAATACAGACATCTCCTCTTTGCTCCACGGGAAGAGATCTATCCAGCTTAGTCCCTGTAAGTGTACCTCCAGGCACAAGGGCTGGGAGATTAAACCAAAGTGAATGCCACTCTTCAGCCAGCGTGGGGGATCTTAGGGCTCACTAGTTCCAGTATCAGCTTCCAGGATCCTACTAACACAGTTTGTCCCTGACCCAGTTTTGCCACTGCAAAAGCTGCCAGAAAGTACCAAATAGTTTAAAAAAAACCAAAACAAAAAAACCAAAACCAAACTCTACAGGAAAATTCCAGCAAGCTAGAGGGCATTCAGGGAGCAGCATCCGTGAAGAGGATAGGGTGGGGGGCACAAGAGTGGCTTGGGGGCAGGGCTGAACCCTCGGGGTGAGTAAGAAGAGGTGGCATCGAGGACTTGGTAAGTCTGTAAATTGTTGTAGGGTGGGACTAGGGACTAGCTAACGTTTGTTTGGACATCTGTTCATTTCTCGCCAGCTAATACATCACACATTCATTAAATGCTTCAGTAAATCAGCCAGCATGCTTAATGAAAGAAAAGGTGTAGAAGGAAATACTAGTTGCTTGACACATCCTAAGGCTCCAGCTCTCCTTCCCCGGAGCACCGTAAGGGTGGTCTGTCTGGTCCCAGGGTGAATATTCCAGCACTCAGTGTTTAAAGGGGGCCGCAGCAAGACAGAAAGACTAAATACTTCCTGAATCTCTGCCTCAGCTCAGGTTGGTTCCTCCTGTGGTTCTGAGCAAACAGTGATCCTTGAAAAGACCACTTCCCTTTTCTTTCCACAATCAGGTACTGCCTGGGCCAGGGCTTTTTCCAGTGGTTTCCAGGACAGCTTGATTAAACCCATGATTAATGTACCATTACATCCCAGAACTATATAGGATTATGACGTGTTCAGAATGGAAACTGCAGCATGTGACAATCAATCACAGCCCTTGTGCATGGGGCGGCAAGGAGCTGCACAGGCCAGGGACGAGGGGCTGGCCAGCAGATGAGAGGGTGTGTGAGACGAAAATAAGCAATAGGTAGTATGTGTATTCCTGCCAGTGACACAGCTAGCATGAGGCAGGTACTGCCACCCAGCCAGAGGAAAAGAAGCCCCAGCTGCTTTAGGCTTTTTGAATTATGCAAGACATCAGAAATAGCTCAAGCAGCAGACCTATACCAGCTAGCAAAGAAGCCGGACAGTGATGGAACCAGTTTCTTCCATTTCTGTGCTCTCTTGCTCCATGACTCATCATCTGGCATGTGGCACTCGGCAGGAGCCACTTACAGGCCATGACTCATGCGCATCCACCGAGGTGATCTGGCCTGGACCCTGCATGCTCTCTGCATCGTTGCCCCAGCCTCCACCACAGATGCTCCTAATTACCATATGCAAATCCACAGAGGAGAAAAAGACTGATGTTTCTAGCTGTTAATATCACACTAAAACTGCTGCTGAATTAAACTGCCGACACAGTAAATCCTTTATCACTGATACTCTGGTAGCAGCAGCAGGAGGGACTACACTTCTATAGAACCTTTCTGCCTGAGCACTCTAAAAGCATACAGATGATCTTACAAGAGCAGAAATTACAGTTTCTTTCCAAAACAGCAATCTGCCTGGATGCCAGAGCCTGGCTGCCACAGGGTTCCCACAGCACTCAAAAACGCATGCAGAAAGAAAAAAAAAAATCCTACAAGGAGATGAAATTTCTGGGTAGAACCAGTAGCTGAAGATGCCTACCTTCAAAGGTAGGCAGGGCTGTGACTATCAGCTGGCTGCCTCATGAACTGCTCCTTTTACAGACCTGCTGGGCTGGGAACTCTGGGAACCACAGGTTACAGTTGAGGAGTGACAAAAATATAGCCAGCAGTCATGGGTGAACCAGAGTCCACGCAAACAGAAGCACTGACTGAAGGTTTTCCGACCAACTTCAATGTCTGGGTGGTGCAAGCTCAAAACTCTCTACCACAACAGACACAGCAGGGCAGGGAATAAAGTGTCAGGCATCAAACTCAGCATAGCTTCATGAATCAAAGCAGGCATACAAGATGGCAAAGCTACTCCCAAAGTCTGTTATGTAGCTACACGCAATGGTGAATGAGTAGCTGTTCTTGCTCAGGTGTACACTGCAGGGGTGAAGGCTCCTGAGATCATAGTAAGAGGTAGAGAGGGCACAAATGCTTCATCCCCATGGAGATATTCTCAACAGCACTGGAGATTTCAGGGGTTTCTAGGGATCTGAAGCCTCCCTAGAATTACTGTCTTTTGGAAAGCCCTCTCAATGAGAGGTCATGAATCACTTCCACTGGACCCTCACGACTTTCCTCCCTAACATTTACTGGAATTTGGCTTCAGACAACTTGATGTTGCCCAGACCATGGCAAAGGAGAGGTCCTGCTTATCCAAGGCTTATAGGAGGATAATTTAAGAAGTGAGTTTCATCTGCACAAAGAAAAGGCGCACGAGGACAGCTCCATCTCAAGTAGTTCTAGATCCTCTATCACCTTCACAACTTGAGGGAAAAAAGAGATGAGCTAAGTCAAAGAAGTTCTTTCTCCTCTGTAAGATCTTACTACAGTACAGCTCAGCACATCCATACACATTCCAACCACTCCACAGCTGCCTATCTTCACCATTGCTTCCTCTCTGACCCAATTAAAACTGGCATCTAATTTCTGTCCAGACAACACATTGCAGGAACCACAGCTGCAAACCAATCCTGAACCCTCTTTGCAAGGCAAAAGCATCAATGATCACTGGAGAAAGCCCAGGAAAACATGGAATTCAGCTTTAAGATAACTCAGTTAAAAAGGCTGTAAAATCATGTTTACTGTCTGTTCAGCCTGGAGCTCCGGATATGTAGGAATCACTCACTATCAAGTGAAAACCAAACATTTCTGGGATTGCAGGTTATAGATGTACAACCTCATGTAGCAACACAGCAAGGGCAGAACAGGTAGCAATGAGAGAGTGAAGTAAGACCACAGCAGGGCCAATGTCTTGAAATAACTCAAGTATCACCTCACAAGCCACTGTAAATAAAGCAGCTAGGGATGTCAAAAAGCCCCAGGAGGACTTTTTTCAGATTTGAACACAGTGTTGGTGCAATGGTTTGCTGCCAGGACTAGGTAGCCATATCCCAGTGAAGAGGAGAGGCAATGCAGGTATGGAATTAGCTAGCAATGATGGGCATCAGTTCTACCAGACAGGCAGAATGCTTGCATCTGCAGAGCTGTATTATTTTTAAATGATGCAAGTCTATATGGAATTTAATACACAGTGTGCAACCAGACCAGGAGCTTCAAAATCAAGCACAGACAGAAAACATCCCAGCAGCAGCCTGGTATTATTAAATGTTCCTTTTTACACTGCACATCTAAATGCTTTTTCAAACGGCTATGTCCAACATCTGACTGCTGATAAGACTGCAGGAAACTTTACTCCTCCTAGCTCTAGGTAGTTCTGCTAAGACCAGAGGCAATAACTGGGTACACAGGAATAAATTTTCTGTCTCTCCAAAGCAGGAATAGCAATAAGCAATTCAATGGTCTGGAGGCTGGCAGCACCCCGCTTTGGGGATGATGGCATGCTACAAAGCAAAAGACTGAGTATCAGCCAAATAAAGGCAGCACCTGATGAGACTAATGCATCAAATTTATCCTGCCCTCTGAAGGACGTTAGGACCACATATGCTTTTGCTGCTGATATCCAATTGCTTTTAGACCACAGGCTGGATTTTGCAGTCCCTTGGAGGTAGCTGGAGGAAAGGACCCTGCAGCACACAGGTTTGAAGAGGCAATTTACATGATTGCGGTTAAGATTGCATTTCTTGACCTTTTTTTGGCCAGATCCCTGAACAAACAGGTTCTCTGCAATCATGTCCAAATGCTGTCTGAATCTCACTTCAGCAGAACTCAGGATGGGGAAAAAAAACCCAAATGACAGAATGATTCCCCCGGATGATGGGACAAGAAGCTTTTGATCTGGAAAAAAATCCTTGGACCGTAGCAAGACAGCAAGATTACAAACCACCCTTTGCACTACACAGCGGGTCTTGACATTACCTCCCTGACCAAAACTAGTCTATTCAGAATGCTTTTGTCAAGAAAGACAAAATCAAGGGCAACTGTTGCCAACAACTCAGAAAGATGAGGGAGGAGAAGGAAGCAATGGACAGATGAACATATTTAGTCTTAATGGTTCAACTGCTACAGGGAAGTTTTGATTTCAGCAGAGGAACGGAGACATCTGTGGACTGAATTAGAAGGATGAAGCCCCACCCTCCACCTCTGCCAGCAGAGTTCAGATGCTCTGCATCAGAGGCAATAACCCCAAAGTGGGCAAATGAGAGACTGGCTGCTCCATTTCACACCCCCACCAGTCACAGGCAGCCTCATCCATATAGGATCAGTTCACATCCAGAAGACGGTTTCATAACCTGCCCACAGAAAGTTAGGAGCCTATACAACCATAGTGCTAGATATTTTTGACACCCCCTATAGCATCCCCTTTCTTTTTTTCTTGAATTCTTGCAACTTTCAGGGCTTGTAACTTCCTGAATCAGTGAGTTCCACACCAAATTACATGCCACAGTTAGTAGATATCTATCAGCCCTTTTGAACATACGGGCATTTAACTTCATTGCTTGTCCTCAGGCAGGGAGAGTATCATATTTTCTGCTACATTTGCCACCCCTCAGAGCAGTCCCAAGCTTTTAATTTTGTTCACATACAAGAGTATTTCCAGATCTAGTGTCCTCCTGATGTGTGGGTGTGTTTGCATCTTCGCATGGCTGATGGGCAAGGCAGAACTCAAGAGGATCTGGATGAAACTGCAGCAACAATTTACGTAACAATATTTTCCATGCAACAGAACGAACAAAAGGCAAGCCAGAACCTTAATAAAATACTTATGAAGCAGACCAGGCACTTCTAATGATTACACATACTTTTATTCTGAGAGGAGAAACTTATCCCTTGCAGGGGCTGGCAACCCAAACCAAACTCAGCTTGTAAGGCTCTATTCGGGACAGTTTATTTTAGGATATCGCTTCACAAGACAGCTCATGTGCTAATTAGGCTTGGAATGACTGGGCTCAACAGAGCATTAAGAGTCTAACTAACTAAATCTGATAACCCTGGATTAACCAAGGTCTTCTGCTGAGGAAAGTCTTGCTGGGCTGCAGAGGGTGCACAGACCTATTCACTAGGAGGAAAAAGGAGGGCAAACAGGGATGATCCTTGGCTCTATATTGGAAGAGCTGGTCAGAGTCCCAGGGGACACACCAAGTCTACTGGAGAGATGACCACTCTGTTTCTAATCACTTCAAGGGTGTTCAAGAGGACTGAGGAGATATCTTAAGACTGTAGGCTCCCAGATCTTCCCAGCTAGGACACACTCACATTTGGACACCTCCTTTCTTGAGGCTGTTGTGTCCTTTCTTACTAAATGTCTCAGAGAAAAGAACAAGTACCTGCAACAAGTGGTGATGAAGAATTTGCCTCTCCTAAGCTCTGGCACCGAGATGGGCCTCAGCTCAACCAGGATGTTTCTCTGCAACTTCTGAACACGTACTATAAATACACTGGGTAGTCTTGTTCACTCAAATGCCAAACCATTTGGTAATATTGCTGGGCTTTGAAGTTTGACAGCAAGATTCGTGGACTAATTAATCACAGTATGTGAAAATTATTCCTATTATCAGTTTCAAATAATCCTCCTTAATTTCCCAGAATACTTCCATGTACCCCATGAGGAGGGTACCTCAGAAATCATTACCGTCTTTCTCTGGACAGTTCACTATTTCATACACAAGCCCTACAGTTCCCCATTTAACACAAATAATTCTCATTTTTTTCAGTACCTCCTCTTAAGAGCAGTTTCTGCAGTTTCCTGGGCAGTTTCTCAATTCCTTCCAACTCTGCAGCCATGCTGCTGAGCTGGGGTGACGCAGTTTCCCAATCAACAGTGTGATGTTTCCCAATTTCTGTATTAACATTACAAGACTCTGTACCATAATTTTCCATTCCATTTCTTACGTACCTTAACACTCATATACAGATGCTTGCCAAATAAAGTCCCTTATGACCAGGGTGATATCCAGGTACCTTTTGCAGTTTAACGACATCAGTTTAATAAGTTCGAATCAATTTAATCAGTTTAATGATTTGGAACCTGACAAAATGCACTTTTGTGACTACCTGCTGTTACACGTTTACATAGAATCACAGAACGGTAGGGGTTGGAAGGGACTTCTCGAGATCTTCTATCCAAGTTGTACAAATTCTTGGCGTAGGCTTGTGGGGAGAGGTTTGCTGTGTCCCCATGCAAATACTCTGTGTTCTTCCAAGAGATGAGAGGGTCTGACTGACTCAAAGTCTGACTAAGGTCTGGGCTGAAGGATGTTTTCCCTGATGAATTTGCCTCATTAAATCAGTGAGCTCTGGTGGCTTGTCTTATGAAAGAAGGTTCCTCTTTTGTTTTGATGTGTAGGCCAAAAGGTTGTTGTGGTTTTTCTTTTCAACCTCAACTCGTGCCAAGGGGAAAGCAGACAACAAGGCACTAGACCAAAATAATGACTATCAATAATTCTCTGGTATAGGGAGGAATCAGTGCCTCCAGGACAAACACAAAGGCACTGCTTCAGTTTGGGGTGTTTCTCCACCCTGCAGTACCATATCATGTCAGCCACACAAAGCCTGGGAGATGTCAGGGTTATGGAGATGGAGACCCTCTGGGGTCTCTAAAGCCTGTGCAAAATCACCAACAGAAGCACACATAACAGAAACCTCAATCGATTAACAACGACTATCAGTGTGCCAACATGGAATGGCCAAACATGCACCGAATGACGTGCGACCTTCGTGCATTAACCTCCTTCATGCCATTGCTTGTTAGTGCTGGGACATACCTGTTTCTGGCAGTTTCTCCTCTCCTCCCCTATTACTGTGCCATGAACTGGTGAGCCCCACTGCACTAGGGTCTCAAGACCTCTATGGATGTCTGAGGTCCCGCTGTGCTCCATGCAGCCTCATCTTTCCTCTGACCCAGTCCTCTCCCAAAAAACAGCCAGTCTCAGAAGAAACAGAGAAGGGAAGCACATGGGAACAAAAAGGCTGTCAGGTGTCACCACCTTCAGAGTGCTTTATAAATACAGTAATTATAAATAGCAAGTGTTTGCAGAAATTAAAATGGAGTCATATGACAAGGAGCTGAAGGCAGGAGGAGACATCTGGGTAAGGACGCCGCTCTTCACAGCGACCATTTCAACCACTGTGACCTGCAACTGGAGGACAAATCTCAGCAGTAGGTTGTCAGATGCCCTTGACTGTGGCAAGAGAAAACAGCTTATTGCCAGCAGAAAACGGCTAAGTGCAGAGGCATGCTGAAATTATCTTGCTGTTCTGAAGGGTCAAGCTACAATCACTGCTCACAATGCGCCGTTCAGACCAGGCACCCCTTAGAAGTCACTGTAACAGCTCACATACTCACAAGTGGTGAAGGAGACACCAGCCGGGGCAAGCCAGACCCCAGGGCAGATGTGTCACTCCAGGTATCGATCATTAGAATGAATTAGGCAAAGCCAAGAAAGACAGGCCATGTGGGCCAACAATAGCTTGGGACGAGAGGCATGAATTATTTATACTTCCCATAGATCTTCTCCTATATGCATTTATGACTCTGCCACCTGAGTTACTGGAAAAGGTCCGAGGCGGGGACTGCAGGGAAAAATGTCATCTAAGCAGATACTGGAACCAGCCTCGCTACAAAGAACAGAAAATTGCACTAGCACAATGGTCCAGACAGGTCGCTCTCCCTGCTGAGAAGGACATCTGTGAGGACAGCTATGCTATTGGAGTTACACAGAAGCCAAATGACAATGCAGCATGAGGCACACGTCCCTGTTCTTCACCATGGGAACCCCAGAGAGGGACCAAAAGAACGTGGCCTGATAAACAGTTCAAGTGAATTGGACCTACAAGGCAAAAGGAGGCTAAGTAAGCATGCGGTTGGTCCTGCACCAAAGCAGGCAGAGCAGAACAGAGAAGAGCCTGCCCACTGAAAGTATTTAGGTCACGCTTCTCCAGGAGTGATGGCAGATGGTTCCAGTTTACAAAGAGTAAGGTACAGGTCTGGAGTTAAACTGATGAGATTAGTCAATACAGGGAGGAAAGATTCCCTGCTCCCTCGAAGAGTAACACCTGAAAAGCCCATTCCCTGAGGGTCAGAAGGAGCTGAGAGAGATTATCTAATTGTTGCTGAACTGAGTCTGCGTTAGCCAACACTCAGGAGTGTGCATTTTCCCCAGGGTTGACTTCATCACGGTTAAGCAACTCATCAGCTTAAACCTCACATCACAACTTAAGTTCTCCTGAAAAGTTTATTTTCCTGCAACTATATCCAGGGGTTTTTTTTATGGCACTGGTAGGCAGGAGAGCTCCTGAGCATCTGCCAGAGCCACAGATGCTCAGGTGAGTCTCTTGCACGACTGGGTGCCAAGAGGAAAGCAGACTCTCCCAGTTTGGTACCCATCCCTTGTCCATGGGTCCCATCCTTTCCAAAGAGCAGAGCACAGTCCAGACTGACATAATAGTGGGTCCAAAGGAAGTATCAGGTGAAAATCTGCTGTGTATTTGTCAAGGTCTTCCCTACAGGCTCTAATTTTGGGGTGGGTTTTTTTGGTTGGTTTTCCCCCCCCCCCACCCCGTAACTCCCAGAGGAGAAAAACCCCTCTTGCCAGAAGGAACTGCTAGCTCTCATCGCCCTGAGATATCCATACCACTAGTCCAAAAAGCACAACAACAGGGCAGTGACACTTCTCTACTTCCAGAGAGCGTCTTGTGCTGGCACGGAGAGAGACAGTTTGGTGGTGATGCCAGTTTCACATCACTTGCCAAGTGTTAGTACGAAGCATTGCTGCCATCACTCAAATATCTATTATTTGGCTCAAACATACTGCCAGCCCCACACCCTCTGCATGAAGACCAACACACAATCTTTCTCCCAAGAGTTCAAACTCAGAAGGTGAGCCTGAGCCAGAAGGTGCCATCACCTACATTAGAGCCACTCACCTACATTACAGCTCTGCCTGCTGCCTCCCTCCCATTTACAACACTTAACAACTGCAGCCTTTTCTTCTTTTCCCTCCTACCTGTTGATACAACCACCACCAGACTTGCCAGTAAGAAATATTTGCATGCATCTGATGGACAGAAAAAACCCCACCATTGACTGGATGACCTTGAGGCTGCAACAAAACTGCAGCGGGGAGAGGAAGAGTTTGTGGACAAGTCTGCTCTTGCGCTCATCTTAACAGGTATGTCCCCGATTTGACCCACTTCTTTCAGAAAATGAACATTAAAACAATTTTCATCAAGAGAGAAAACTGGAGCAGGATCAGGGACCAGAGCCATTTTGACAGCCTGTTTCTCTTTGGAGAGTAACCAGTGTTCAGATGAGTGCCAGGGCACGCAGGGAACCTGCTCAGCAGATAACATGACAAATCCCTGCTAAGGCTACTTACCAACACAGCTGTCCTTGATCATGGCTATGGATTCCACCTCTTGCCAACCAAGCTCCCTCAGCTCCTCCAAGCCTTATCCTGCAGCCTTTCGCATCACTCTGACCAGGGTCAACTTCTGGCTCTTTTGAACTTATAGACTGGACTGCCTGAAGTACTTTATCCACATCAGAACTATTCCCACAAAGCAGCACGAGTAGAAGACAAGGAAGTGAACTTTCTCACCACCAGTCAGATATTAATGGCTTCCACAAATATGGGGACAAAATCTTCTCATCCAGGACTGTCCTGCAATTCCACAGCTCACAGGGAGGCACCTCCACCTCTCAATCACCTGCACAGATCTCCACATCTTTTGCTTTCATTTTGCTTTTCTTGGGCTTAACCATCAGAACCGTGGCTACTGAGATGAGTCATCACCCAGCATCTATGACATAGAAGTGGCTTTGGGCTGAATATCTCAACCTGACCCAGTTTATATTAAACAGAACAGTAAAAAGCAAGCAGCTCTGTAATGAAACCTTTTTAATTTTTAAAGAGCAGATTTCTGGCATAACAAGGAAAACAGTAATAAAGCCAACAAGAACAAAGAGCTTGGAGAAGTACTGCAGAAAAGACTTTGAATGCACAGCATAACTAAAAAAAACATCTGGAATCATCAAGCAAGGTGAGAAAATTAGAAGAGCAGGGCTGATGACCAACCCAAATGAATAACCACACCGAGAAGGACATTAGAGGTAATTGAAATAACATCTTTGGTGCTGTTTTGGCAAGGATAAAACTGAAGCTGCGGTGGCGACAGGTTAGTTAACATAGAGGGAAGAGGATGCAGAAAAGAAAATGAGCTTTTGAAGTGGAAACATATTCAAGAAGATTAATGGTTCCAAGTCAGAGGGAAAAGATATTCTTGATCCCAGAACAATGAGAGAATAGTTGTGTGACCACAGCTGGCAACAGGGCTTTTGATAAAAGTACCTGTGAGGACAGGGAGGAAGGAGAAGAATCTGTGTGATTGGCAAATAAAGGTAAAGGCTGTACCTGCTCCATAAGAGGAAGGAAAGTGACTCATGTTAGATTTATCAACCTGTCCTTAGTACTATAACAGGTTTTCAGAAAACATTGGAAAAGAATAATAAGACTGTGAAATAAATGAAAAAACAAGGTAAAGCACAACATGGGTTTGAAAAAGGTAGGCTACTGTCTGGCTAGTATTGTTCCAACACTAGAGTGAGATCTTGACTTGCCAGGAGCAGCACACTGGAAGAAAATGAAGATCTCCAGGACAGAGAATTCATTCTTTGTTTGCTGTACAGCCTCAGACACCTGAGGAGGCAGGCCATTCCTGAGTCCAAGGCATTTCCTCCTGGGCCACTTGCACTTCCTGCAATGCAGGTACAGGTCCCCTGGACCTGGAGATCCAGATGCACTTTATCTCCAGCGTTCTGCATCACAGCAGCGAGGAAGACACACAGCAGCAGATACCTCCTTCCTGTGAACCATTTCGGTCAGCTCCCGCTGCCAGAAGCTCTTGCCCATCTTTTAAGCATCTCAAGGCAGAGATTATCTGTGCACTCTCACTGCTTAACAGATGCTCTTGTAAGCGGGGCACCTACCAGCTAGGCAGAGCCTGTTTGGCTTGGGGATTTGTTCCCACCCCACCCAGCAAAGAAGGCTGCATCACCTTTTTATTCCTTTAGGCAGGAGTCATACACACAAACTACGCACATTTTTTCTTCTACATACCAACACAAGCATGTGTATCCTGCACAGATTACGTCCTGTTGCATGTCCTGTCCTCCAGCCCATGATGCACCTACAAACACACACATGTGCTGTTGTTACCCACCACGGACCTCCTGCACAAGCTCACTCTGCAGCAGCGCCGCAAATGCAGTCTGGTACACACCTACAGGAGCATATCCCACTCCCATCCGGCTGAACGGGAGACACAAAGTGGGTTTCCAGGTCCCAGGGTAAAATAGGGATGAGAAGCAGCTGCAGTTCAGGAAGCCCTATGGTGCTTCCAGGACATTGTTATGGAGCTGCGAGAAGACAGCACTCTGCTCTGATTTTGCTGGAAGCCCTCTCCTTCCCACCTGGCACCTTGCACTGAAACTTATCTTCTTCCCTTGGTGTAAAGGCCGGAGAGCCTTGCCACTCCATAGGGATGGAGAGGGAGCAACCAACTGAGAACCTGCAGCAGCAAAATGGTTCCTCCAGAAAACTGCTGCAGAAAAGGTTGTGCTGAGGATCACTCCCACCTCCACAAACCCCTTGGGGCTGCACACAGCACTGACCATCTTGGGGAGTACCATGAGAGGCTGGAGAATAACAGTACAAATGACATATTTACACTCCCTGACAATGACAACCCTGAATTTCCTTCTCTCTGCCCTCTCCCGCTGCTCTCTGACCCAAAACCTCTTGTTCCTCCAGCTCTGCAATGCCCCTCACAGCTGCCTCTTTTGCTTCACAGTTCCTCTACGGCTCTGCCAAACATTTACCATTTTATCTACATTTTTCCTAATATTCTATTGCTCCTGATAGGTCTACAGGTGCTTTATCTGAATTATTGTTGGGTTACTGGCAAACTGCAGAAAGTTTCTGTGAATGGACCTGCCAAGCTCACTTTTTCGCAATACTGGTATACAAGGCTGTAGGTGTCTGGAGATAAAAAAGCAGATCTCTGCTTCCCCCATATTCTATCCGCCATTACGACGCCCATCAATCCAGACTTGTATGATCTGGTGCTCAACAGACAATGGCATGTATCTCCCACTTACACCACATTCCCCCTCAAACACCTGCAATTGCAACCCCATATTCTCAGCATCTTCCATAACCCCAAAAGATTACATCTGCTATTTGTTTATCCCCTTTTTTTTTGTTACTACATTCCCATGTATACATTCCCCTACAGCCACGTCACTTTACCACACATACCATGGTCTTTTATATTTTTGCCCTATTGTTCTCTCTGTCATCCTGATCATCGCCTTTCCAGCATCTGTATCCCTATGGCACATATATCTGTCTCTTTGTTCAAGCCCTTTTCCCTCTGCACCATCAATTTGATGGAAGGATTTGTGCAGGGGGTGGGGGAGGGAAGAAGGAAGGCAGGGAGGGAAAAGAGGGATTTGGCTATAACAAGACCCTGTAATTAAGCTCTTGTAACTGGTACCCAGCCTGAATCCCTCATTTCAGTAATCAAAAACAGTAGTTCCTTCATTCCTAGATAACCTTTCTCTCCCGAGCTATGAAAAGAGGCAGGGAGAAAGCATCCATTTACACAGCCAGCACAGACACACCCTGGGCAACACAAAGGACTCCAGCCTGCACAGAGCCCAGGGCATCTCTCTCAGCAGAGCGGCAGGGTTTTACCTGCCACCGCATTTTATCCTAATACCTTTTGAGCAATTGATTTATTAATATTTACTAAAAAAAAAAAGAGAAAAAAAGAAAGTCACACTGACAGCAGCCTTTCCTCTGTCTGTGTCCTTTGTTTCTGGCTTTTCATGGACGCGCTGTCTGTCAAAACAGCTTTTGAGCTGCACAGCAGCATCACCGCCAGGGATGCACCGAGAGCATGGTGGCTGGCGGGACCAAAACAATCGGTGTGGGCTCAGCTGTCATGGCAGGCACAATGGAGAGCTGTGCGACCGCATTGCCGGGGCGAAGCACAGCTCGCCTCTGCACAACCAGCCCAGGACATGACAACTGCTATTTCACAGCTACAATGGACAAACACACATTCTGCACAGCAACGCCAGCCTCCTCACCCGCTTACATCCATTATAATCACAGCAGCTCCAAAGCAACGCAGCCTCTGAAGAGAAAACGCAATCCTAAAATCCTTAAGCTTCATCGGGTAGCTGGCAATCACTACAAACACAGATCGGCCACTTTGCAGGGCTACGAACGGCCTGAAAACTACTAGTATGACTAACGCCCACCCCGATCATTTCACCATCTCACCTTTCCACAGATCCTCCGTTCCCCGTCTCCCTTCACTGAACACGCTCCGCTCCGGCGCTGCTGAGCGCTCTGATTCCAGCGAGCTCCGTGCTCTCTCACCAGGATGCTGTGGGAAACACAGAGTCAATTTTTTTTTTTTTTCACAGCTGCATCCCTGGCAATGCAGAGGGTCTGCGCAATCACATCTCCAATGCTCCTGCTGCTGCTGTGACGTTGCAGCGTGTGAAGGAGCAAGCATGCTCACAGCACTGCTGCTCCGGCTTGCAACCAGTCCCTGCGGGACCTCAGACAAGGCAGGGGATGGGAGGGAGCGGAGAAGGAGAGGAGGGGAGATGGAAGATGGAGGATTGATTCTTACAGAAACTGGGAAATCAGGAAGGTAGCATGAGAAGAAATAAAAAGACTAAGGACCATGACATAAAACAGAGCTGCAGTGTCTTATTCTGTGATGAGCTTAGGTTTCAGATGCTGTGTGGTTGCAGGCTGTCTGATTGATTCTGCTGGTTTTGCAAAGGAAAGCAAAAGGAATTGGAGTGCTGTGTTGCTACCATTGATAACAGCAGCTAAAATCCTTGGAGATAAAATGCTAGCCTGCAAACCAACACACAGGAGGAGGATGGGAGGACCTATAACTGAGAAATCGGGAAAACTACAAGAAGCTTCTTGAAGCTTCTTTGACATTTTTGTAGTGCTTTGTCCTGAAGAGCTTCATCAACAGTATCTACACAGCTCCCCTGAAATGCAGACACCTCTGGAGTGAGATGTAACCACCAGCACTGTCCTTGGCGCTGAATCCACGTGATGTCTGCAGACCCTGCTGCCACAGGGAATCTCAAATCAAGATCCCAGCAACTATAAACTGCAGCTTGTGATTAAATTGCTGCCTGTAACCTGGGCTAAATCCCAGCATCTCCACAAAGCAGACCTTCCTTCCTGAAACAAGGGATGACAACCTGCAAAAACTCGGGCTCTTTGGCTGTCCTGGGGCCGCGTGAAAGGGTTTCTCCATCATCCCCCTTTCAGGAGGGGCAGCTGCAACCCGCTCCATAGGCAGGTCAGTGCAGTTCCTGACAGGGCACAGGTGGCTTCTCCAAGGGACACGTGTGGCTGCCTCTGTTTCTCTGCCACAGTCTGGGCATGACCACACAGCCCAGAAACTCCGCTATGCTCCAGGCTGTGCCAGGAGAGGTGTCTCCAGCACTGGAGCAGCTGCCCTGAGACAATCATCCTGGAGTGACCACTCAGGTTGTTGGACTTTGCCATCTAGCCCTGACCTGCAGCCACAGCCCTGCGCCGAACTTTGCAGAGCTCAGAAAATGGAGCATCCGCATTGGAAAAAGCGAGTCCTATGAGGCCAAACCAAACCTCATCCCCTAAACCAACGCTCCATGAGGAGTGAGTAAGTCAGAGAAGAGGTAAAAACGTTCCACAGAGTTCAAAGAAATTAAACGCTGTCACATGCCTGAGTATTTTTTGCTCCATGTCATGACGCACCCAAAGCAGGAACCAAACAAAACAAATACAACAGCCTGGACAATACAACATTTTGCAGAAACTTCTCCTTTTGGAGAGGCCAACATAAAAAACTATGCCAGAAAAATGTTAGACTCATTACTGGAAGTAGCTGCCATTTGTCTTGGATCCCAGACCACTAGAAACCCTTAAAATCTCTCTTCAAGTAACACTCAAATGAGATTTCTGACTGAAAACCCAGTGGCTGGTGGGTAGCTCCCACCAAGGGCTCCAGAAGAAGGAGTTCACAACTCCCCCCGGTGCAGACAGACCCTTCCAGCAAGAAGAGGGCCTTGGGCTGGCTGCAGGCGGTGAAGCCTGTTGGCAATGCACTGGAGCCAGCACCGCAGACACAGCTCTGCTACTCACCTCCGAAACACTGCGAACAGTCCGTCGGCCCGTCCCACAGCTCAGGCTCTGCAGGTGCCTCCCGAAAGGCCGATGGCACGTGCCTGGTTTGTGGTACTTCATACTCCCCAGCCCACCGCTTGCTTTCCTTGGATGCTTGGGACCCAGTCCACCACCCTGTCCCGTTCAAGCAGCAGGGACAAACCCCAGGGAGGACACAGGAACGGGGGACATACCTCAATGCCTGGCCACTACTGGAAGCAGAAAGCTAGTCCTGCTGGGCTGTGCTCCACCCGGGCTGCAGTAAATGAGACTATTTACTGTATTCCCAGTAGCGTGCAGCCCCTGGACCACCGTACGGCCAGTGCCATTGTACTGTCAGCGTTAATTAAGGCAGGCTCAAGCAGACATCTCCGGCCCGTTCAGCTGGGACGGTCGGGGAGCAGCAGTGAGGACGGAGACAGAGAGTCTCAGCTGCAGGGCTCTGTGCAGAACAAGGAGCATTTGTTACCCCGGAGACTTGTTCCCACAGCAAAGAGGAGAATGGAAACTATTTCGGTGCCCTCCCCAGTCCTCCACGAGCATTGCCAACGCTGACGCCAGGAGGTATAAATGCTGGCAGGCTGTGTGCTTGCCTGCATCCCTGTCCCCGCCACAGGACACTGCCATTAACCAATTCACCGACAGCAACGCCTGCCTTGTGTAGCAGACACGCACACCACAGCAGAAGTTAAAAATCAGACAGAGAAATGCAGCAGACAAGAGGCTCCCCCCGAAACACTTCTATTTACGTATCTGTTCCCAACGGAAATATTTATATCCTCCTCCCCAAAACAGTTACTCAGCACCTTACCCCCACCCCCAGTTCACATGGCCTTGCGCCCCTTCGCTGCACCTCCCTCCCATGATCTGCTCCCCTCAGCAACACCAGTAAAAACTGACGGGCTGTCCCAAAGCTTCACAGGCTGCCAGAGACTACAGGCGCTAATGAGGAAGAAGAAAGCAGGGGACTGTCTTCTAGGAGATGATATCTCTTTGATCACAGATGAGTTGGTTCGAGAAGAGAAGCCTGGCAGATTCCACAGCCTCACGCAAGGAGGGGAGCAGAGATACCGGAGGCTGGTGACCGCGCTCCTTAGAGAAGGCAGGCAAGGGAGATGGAGGTGCCAGAGCGTGCCTGCCCCTACAGGACCAGAGGTCCCCGTCCTGCTTGGCCTGGAGAGGTAGGCACAGGTGCTTCCCACACCCCCCAGCACTGCAGGGTGCAGCTTAGCAGGATAAAACTGCGTATCAAGCAAGCCTGGTGTCACTGCTCACGGGCACCACGAGTGTAGGGCAGGGTTTTGCCATCTCACCTTTTTCCCCCTTGCTCCAAGGGTGTGAGAACTCAGCGTACAGCCCATTCTCCCACCCATGAATTCCAGTAAGGAGGCACATCCTGCTGCCAGCGCTGGGCTGCAGCAGAACTCACCAGTTTGGGAGGAGCCCCCGACACACAGGAGCTGTGCGTGTACCTGGAGCACTTGCTGTCAACAACCAGAACACCAATAGATGATCTGGGTGGAAAAAACCCAACACAGTTCTGTCTTGGCCTCGGGCTCCTTCCTTCACATACCATGCAGGAAGAACTGGCTGCTAAAGTCAGCACACCCCCACAAACAAGACAGAAGGAACCCTTCCACTTTTGCTGCAATTGCACAGCAAGATCGTTCACCAGCAGCCCAAGCCTCCCACCTATTTGCTGCAAATCTGGTGATCCATGAACTGGAAACAGCTCAGCCCCAGGTCCCAGCCAGCTGCCTGGACTGTAGCTCTGACACCAAGAACAGGTCTTCAATCACTCCTCACCATCAGGTGATGCACAACCTGTCCACCCTTGCAACAGCCGGACAGCCCCAAGGCTGCTGTCTCTCTACCACAGCTCACAGCTATAACCCAGCACAGGGAGCTGCCTGCTGCCTCCTCCTAAAGAATGGATATTTTGATCTAGCCCTCATTACCTTCAGTGTGTCCATGCCTCTCAAGCAAATAGTAAGTGGCACGAGCAGCAGCAAGCTCATAACCACACTGGACAATCTGTGCCTTGCTATCTGCAGGTGAAACAGCACAAACATGCCTAGGCTACAGCTTCTGGCCCATCATGACCCCATCTGTAGCATGGGCACAGGAGGGATGGACACTCTTTCACGGGTGTTGGACCACTCGGGAGGAAGGTGGGAGTCACTGAGTGCCTTTCCACCTCACTCACTGATTGCTCACAGCAGAAATCTCAATCCTCAAGATGTGGCAACCCCATTCACCACCACTGAGGCCATTTCCCCACTGAGGAATGCCAGAGAGAGGGATGTCAGTCAGAGCTGAACTCAAACTATGGTCCTGCTCAACTGGAGCAAGGGTGAACCAGGACACAGAGGCCATCAGGAAAACAGGAGGTGCTGAAAACTTTGTAAAAAATCTCAGAGAGAAAAACCAAAATCATTCCCCATCCCTGCCAATCCTGCCTTTCAAGGTCAGACAACATCCCTCTCAAACACACAGAGATCAATACAGGCTGATTGTTACCAGCATGTGCTTGACATCTTTTCTATGCGGCGGGAGCAAACATGGGAGGTTTTGAATGAGTGGTCAGAGTCGAAGATGATTGAGAAAAAGCACATATTAACTTAGTGGCAACGCCTGCCCTCAGCCCTCACATCTCCCTGAGGGGGGTGCAACTAACCGCTCCCCTCCACCCCCACTGAGCTTGTCGTCCGAGAGGATCTGAGCAGAGAGGCACAGGTGTCTGCGACTGGTGTAACCCCACAGACACATTCACAACAGCAGGATTCACCAGCCCCTGTGGTGATCCTGCCCCAGCAGGCACAGCCTGCTGCCCAGAGAAGCAGTACTGATTCAGGGCTAGCAACCCATGGCAGGAGTCACATCTCCAAATAAGTAAATGGCTTGAGAAGAGAAAGTTGTTGCTCTTTTTTCCAGAAATTTGGACATTTCCTGTTGTTTGCTAACCGTTTTCTTACAGAATTAATTCCCCAAATCAATTCCTCTGATGTTTAAGAATATTCTCCAGATTTCCAGCTTATCTTTATCCATGCACAACTCACCCCTATTCACTCATGTTCCAAAAATGAGCTTTAACGTCAGTGTTTATCCAGTCCGTGTTTAAAGTTATATCATCCGAGTTCTTTAATCACTTCACATTAGGTAGGCTCTTCATTTCTTTGATCATAGCAGTATCCCTTCTACGGACCTGACCCAGTTTGCATACAGCCGTCAGAGCGGCTGGAAATGTACAGTCTTCCAAGTAAGGTCTCGCCGTATCTCAATGCACTAAAATTTCCCCATCTCTACTACAAATATTTTGTCCGACATACAATGTTGGATGACATTTATCCTTTTCATAACTGCATCACACTAGCTGCTCACAGCTATCCTGCACGTCACTGATAGACCTTGGGTTTCCCTCTCCCCGCCCTGCATTTCTCTCACATTCTCCGATGATCTCCCTGTTGGAGCTGAACTTTTAGCTTATTTCTCATGCACACAGCCATGCAATGTTGAACTAGCCACTTCCCATTTGTATTATTCCTTAAGGACAACCAAGTTCTTCCTGCTGAATAACCCTGAACTGCCTCTGATGATGCTTCCTAGCTTTGCGTTTTTAGGAGACATCACTAGCAAAATCTTACTTTTTAATGCTCGGAGCATTATTTGACATATTGAATAGCTTCCATTTCAAGATTACTCTCTATGAGCAACTTCCCTTCAGATCTGTAGCTCCTCTTTAACATTCCTGTTATCTTCTTCTAGCTTGTTTGCTGCTTCTTCTCAGCAAAGTATAATATGGACAGAAGAAGCCCACACGGGTTCAAGGGGAGGCAGGACGAGCACTTGAGAGATCCAAATGGATCTCTCTGTTTTATCTAAACAGATAAAATACAATGGACTTTGTAAATCCCCTGGAAAAAAAAAAAAAAGATGTGATACCTGCTTGCTCTGTTCCCACTTCTCCCTAGGTATCACCTGCAACCACTTTTGCAAAAATAATACTGGGCTGGGTGGGTTCTTATCCCAACCACGATAGTGATTTCCACCTTCCTCTATTAAGCTCAAATCCTTCACATTGCTAGCGGCTGATGCCTCGCTGTCCAGAAACAAAGGCTTTCACAAGCTCCATAAAAAGTCATGACTACCAGATAGGGCTGGTGCTGGCAAGGCTCCCCATGGGGCTGGGCTCAGCTCCACATACCTCCACAATACCAAGACGTCACTGGGAAAACCTAACTCAGCGCACAGCCAGCTGTCTGTCTTTGGTCCGGTCCAGCCCAGGATGCCAGCGTGTTCATATTCTTTTCCCAGGAAAGTGCTGCTATCAACATTTTACATGCAGGAGACTGGGGTAACAAGGAGATGTGAACCACTTGGAAGGCTGTGGGAAAGGGAGAACCGATCCCGGAACACCAGTGCCCGTTTTTTAGCCCTAATACTTAGCCCTACCCAAGCAAGAGCACAAATAAATAGCTGAACCCTGCCAAGCAGAGGGGGATCAGGACAGAAACAACAGAGCAGCTCCTAAATCATGCCCAAAGTCTCAGCTTCAATCTGGTAAGACAAGCTCACAATGGTGTACAGAAAACACTGAATTAAACCAAAGCCTGGACATAACTGATCCAGTCTGAGATTTCAGAGTGTTTGAAGTACAAGCTGAGCTCTAAGACAACCCTGTTTCTTCAAACACTCGCTCAAATATTGATGATACACTGAGTGGGAATATAAACGCTTTCAGCAGTCAAAGCCTTGGCAAAGCGAGCAGAAAGGGTATTATTGCAAGAAAATACATGCCTTCTAACCTTGCAATCAATTGCTGTGAGCAGCCCATGGTAACAGTGGATATTAAGGTGTTACTAGCTTCACTCGCATTAAAAATAGCTTTTAAAATGCTGCCTCTACAGCACAATTTACCTAAACCATTAGTTGCACAATTCACCTAAATCATTAGTTTCACCACAGCTTAATATTCCCCACTGCCATGAGGAAAGCCTTAAGCTGCCACATTACGTACTACATTAGAGCTGCGAGTTTGGCATCTACGGTTCTTCTGTATTCACCAGTTTGTATTCTGACCTCAAAAAAAAGTTAAGTCTTTCCCACAAAGCAGCTGAAAAGCTGCAGGGCTGAGCTCAATCCACAGCCCTGAAATGGTTCACTGTCTACATACTAAGCACAACCACAGATTTCTGTGTACGCAGCACACACTGCTCAAGGAAGGTGACTGCTTATGGTTCCCATGATGTACACCAAAGTGACATTCCCTTCCCACCCCAGGGGCATCGCCTGGCTGACTCAAAGTGAGGGTGACTGCGCTGCAAACAAGCCTCAGCTCACAGAGACTGCAGTGGCAGGGATGAGGCGGGAAAGGGGCAAGCAGAGGGGCGGAAAAACATCGCTGTTGGACACACGAGAGGCCACATCCAAGAATGGAAAAAGCCTCCTGCTTCAGCACTGAGTCATAAATATTTCAGTTTTCCAAGGCAACAGCAAGTATGAAAACTGCTCCAGATTTGACACAGAAAAACCACACTCGCCTCTCTCTGCGCATGCCAGACGGCTTCCCCGGTGCGTGCCAGCGCGCTTCCCTGCCACCCCTGCCCAGGGCAACTGCAGAAGCCAGGCAGGGAGACCTGTCAACTCACCACAAATCAAGCTCCCAACAGACCTCACTATTCTCAATACTCCCACCTTTGCAATAAAAGCCCTCAGAGCATATAACCACCAAATGATTTGTAGGAGACATGTGATACTAATTAAGGCTGATTTTTTTCCTAAGTTTCTCCATATATCTCTGAAACTGGACACACAGTACTGCTTTGCAGTGTTACCTGCCCCAGCCAGCTATGTTTTAGTGGCAAATAAAGCAATGTCTAGACAGCTCGTGCTTCTGCACAGCATTCTGTGACTAAAAGAGGCTATTGAAGGTCTGCTGAAAGGTCTGCGTGCAGCAATGCTGCACCACAGTATCAGCAGGCACAGGACTCCGGTCCCACGCAGGAGACTGCCCGTGCTCCTGAGCACCCACATCCCAGCAGGCACCTAGAAAAGCTGTAAAGGGGAGAGGAAACAGGACCACTGAAAACTTTAAAAAGCCTCTGCAATGTAGGCTTATAACTAAATCCTGGAGACCCCATCCACCCCTTGTGCATCTAACCTGCGGGCTCTCAGAAGGAGCTGTTGTTTTTCACTCTTCATCTGTATCATCTACAGTACTGATACGGTTAGCTGAAAGGGATAAGGTCTATACATAAACAGCAAAGTGACATAAATTATAATTATGACAATGAGGCCTCACACAGCACACATTGCACATCCCCACCCATAATCATCATGCATGACCTGCTCATTCAGAAGGGATTCGCGGTTACCATAGATCACAGGCTGAACTTGAGTAATAGTGGCATTTTGCTTTGAAGCAGACAAACAGTACGTAGGGCTGTATGAATGGCATGTCATATGAAAGACGTGGAGTAACCCTTCCTCTCTGCCCAGCCCTGGCACATGCCTCATGGACATGTCCTATACCGGCAAGTTCATGAGAGTTCGAAGAGAGCAAGGAAAAACAGAAAGGAGAAAATTTCAAAACAAGGGGGTTAGGTCTCTGTAGAAAACCGGGTGGTACCTGAAAGCAGTTCTGAAATGTATAAAAGGCTGCTGCGAACAGCAAGGGTGTAAGTCGTTCTCCGTATCCTCAACAACAGGAATAGGCTGCCTGAAGGGCAGCCAGGGAATTTGAGGTTAGACATTGGGTGTAACAGATAAAACTAGCTGTTCATTACGTCACCAAAGAAGCACAGCGGTTAGGAGCTAAGGCTGGTTTTCTTAATGTTTTGCATGGTCTTGCCTGTCTCAGAGGCTCTTTGCTTTATTTATTTAGAGGCATACATTCCTGTTAACTTTCATAGGCCCTTCGTGTCAGAAATTGGAAGCAATTTCTTTTTCTGGGTTTGCTGCACATCTTAAGGTCTTAGCCAATCCAGTGTGCCATAGCATCAGGAGATACTGATAGAGAGAACGGACCAGACTGCTAAAATGTGGGGTGCAGCAGAGAATTTCCCAACCACTGGGACCTTCTAGAGAGAGATGAAAAGAAGAAACAAGGAATGGCGTAGCCTGAGTCCACTGTGCCTGGGTCAGTGAGATGGAATTACATAGCTTCTGGAGGTCTTATTCGTGTACGATTTCTGTTTGACTCAGAGGAGCAGGGAGTCTGTAACGCAGGATTAAAAACCTAGGGCAGTTTATTCTGTGAGAATACCTGAAGAAACAGAAACATGGTCTTGGAAAGACACAGCAGACCTCCAGGTGAAGACAGAGTGGAAAAGCACCCCATGCCAGCGGATCGGTAGGTAATCCACCTGGCTGTTAAAAACATACTCAGGGGTGTTTTTTTTCCTAAACGGAATATGCTTAGTACCAGCTTTCAGTCAGTGGATTCATCCTCTTTTCATCCACCTACACATAAAAGACTTTTTCTCACGAATTCGGTCTTGTTGAAGATGATCCGTCACCGCAGCTGAGAACTGTCCTAAGTTTCTCTCTGGTTATTATAACCCATTTAATACAGCAGGCTGTACTGGATCATCAGTCAGCTGTACTCGAGGTCTCCATGTCAGGTCAGCCCATGATTAAACAACCTTTAGGCTGGATGTACTTGCTGGTGTACACTTAATCGGCACAGAGTCTAATCTGCAGCACGTGCGGTCAGTTGTGCAAGGTCTACCTCCTCCAAAAGCCATGGTCAGCCAAGAGGCAGCCACCCTCTGCACAGGCAGGCTGGCAGAACTGGGAAGTATGTGCCTGTCCACTGCGTGCTACGATTTTGCTTGGGTTGGAGAAAGACCCAAGGAAGCAAATGCTATGGGGATAAAGGGATCCGTGCGTGGGAGGAAATCCTGCCACGTTCTTTAAAATAGCAAATAAAAGCCGGCAGAGGCAAAGCCTGGGTACCAGTGACGAGGCAGGCCACGAAGGCAAAGCAGGTCACGGGAGACGCCTGACAAACACGCCAAGCTTAGATTGTTTTGGACAGACTGAAACGGGGCTCAGCCTCATGTGAAGCAGATGAAAGAGCTGGGGCACGCTGCTCCTTGGGGTTCCTCCTGGAGACATCTCATCGCTTTAGGAACTGCTGGAAATCATGGTGTGGGGCTCTGGCACTGCACAGAAGCTTACAGAGAAATGTCCAGCAAAGAGGTGCTTAAAGATGACAAACAAGGTCATGTGTCCCCATGTACCTCAGACACATTCCAGTCAGGGGAACAAGAGCATGCCAGGGTGAAAAGAGCCCTGAAAGAGCCCTCAGGAGCTCTGAAATGTACGATGATACACAGAGCCTTGGCTCAGGCGTAATAATAAGCAGCAATGATGATGACTCAGAGAGCTCCTTTGTTGGCTGGACCCAGGAGAGAAGCAGGAAGGAGCAGAAGAACAGAGGAGCAGGAAGCCCCTGATGAAGGACTGATTGCATGGTCCTGGAAAAACAGAAACATGCTTTTCATCTCCATGACGTATTTCCATCTCTGGACAATTCTGAAGTCTGTGCATTACACACTTAAGAAAGCAGTCCACCCTGTACACGAACTGAGTGTGCGCCTCTCAACACAGAGCAAGGAAAAGAGAAGATCAGCTAAATGGTGAGATGGGGAGGAAGGCTAGTAAGGGCTGAGCATGGAAGTCAAAAGTCTTAAGACAGAAGATGAGTGGCTGCTCTGCTCTCACTCATTCTCAGTGCAACAGCTGAAGAAAATTCTTGGTCATGATGTTCTAACAGGACCTGTTTTCCACCCCGGGGAACATCTGCCAGAATTAGTAATCCCTTGTCAGAGAAGGTGAAGCATGGAGCACCAAACAGTGCTTGTCATGTTTTTAGCAATTTTTGCACGCTCGGCTCCTTTAATCTCCTTATGTGTGCAACGGTCCATCTATTAAACCATATAACAGCAGTGAGGACTGCAAGGGAGAAACTTCTCCTACATGTCTTATTAGACCAGGCAAGAGTGAAGCCACATTATCTAGGGACCATTTCTATATTCACATGGGGCTTCTTTGAGCATGAACCCTCCAAGAAGCATTTCTGTGAGCTCTGGGCTCCATACACTGACCACAAGGACTTGGTGGGCTCTGCTGCTTTCCAGTGGGGTCTCCTGTTTTCCAGCACACAGCAGGGGCTGATGATGCAGCAGCATGAGACCAGCTGAATTGCACACCTAGCATAGGACTTAACCAACAACTGGCAAAATCCAGTCAGAGGGAAACAACCTGCAGCTCCCAGCTCCTCAGTGGGACAGTGCATGTCGGAGTGGCTACACAGCCCAAGGAGCAAGGCTCCCCAGCAGCCTTTGCAGTGTGGTCCAGTTTTCAGTTATAGGTACTGACCACACCATGAAAAGAGCAGAACTATGGAATTACTTTTGTTTTTATATGGGTAGCAAGAATGTCCAGAGCTACAGCTGTTAATTCAACATACAGATTTAATATGCCTTCCACAATTAAACTAATTTCCAGTTCCCAGTCCTCAGGAGAAACCTAACACAGGGCCAGAATCCCTACATGTGCCACTGCTACATCCCAAGACTTTTACTGAAGCAGCTAGCTCTGGCCACCAGCAAGGACCTGGCAGCACGGTAGATTAAAGTGCAGGTTAACCCCTTCTGGAATTTCCTGCACCTCTCATTAGACCTAGTGATAATACTCTGAACACACAGGGAAAGCTCAGTTAGCAAATAACCTAATTAGAAGTGAAAGTGTCACATCCTCTTGGTGACCAGTACATCTGCTGAACCTGAGGGTCAGTGTCCTCTGTGGTCAGCAGGGCAGGAAGAAGAAGAGAACATGGGGAGCCCTGCTGGACCTCCTCCTGCTGCCCCCTCCCAAGGCTCCAAAGCTGCTCTCTATGGAAGATTCCCAACACTTCGGCTGAAACACCATCAGCATTTGGGCAGGGCTTGACGTTATTTTTAACACACGCTCACATAACTCTGTGGATGAATACTGGGAAGAGCTCGTCACCAAAATAGTATGCTGTGGGCACTATTTATACACCCACGGGCAGCACAGCAGGATATGCTAAGGAGGGAAAGCTAGAGGACCCCCTCCCTCCTCACAGCTTAGCAACTAGGGATATAGGGGGGTCCTAAAACACAGTTTGTTGACTGGGCCAGTCCTCAGAAGTAAACCATTACCTGCAGAAGGCCCAGTATCCTTCTCTGTCCTGTTTAGGAGACTGTCATCCACATGGGAGGGAAGTCCAGGTACAGCCAGCTTGGGGGAGATGGATGGCTGTGTGTCCAGGAGCAGGCACACCCCAGCCGCTGTGGACTAAAAAGGGAACAGTTGTGCCTAAACACCAGCTAGGTCAGGAGAAAATGCTGCTGCCCTCCTACTCAGTCTGTCCTTGGCTACAGCAGGGAAATCCAACAGTGGTAGGGTTTCTTGGTCATTGCCTCTTTTCCTTGTACAGCGCCAGTAACGGTGTGCAGTGGTGGGGGAAGGTGAAGCATTAAAGGCCAGAGAGGTTTGCTGGAAAGAAGGCACCAGACTAACAAGACTGACTCTCCTTCATCCCTAGGGACAACAGCAGCCTCCGGCCTTTCTATATCAAAACAGCTTGCCCTAAGAGACTGAAGGGAAAAAAAAAATACCCTTTTCAGGCTATCCAGGAAAAGGAGGGTCTTCCCCTGTCTAATTTTCTGGAGTAAAAATAACTTCTCTAAAGCCATTTCCATGCCTACTGAACTTCCTTGATTTTTTGTCTTCCATGAATTTCTTCTCCCTTCCCCTTTCTCCCAAGACACATTCAGACTGCTCTCCACTTTCAAATCTCCTGGAGAAGCAGGTGACATGACCTGCAGAGCGTGCATAGGATGCTGCACAAGAACAGAGAAGACAGGCTCTGGAGCACCAGCACATCATCCTGGAGTAGAAAGGGAGTCAGGGTTTGATTTTCCAGTATGTACACAAAAAAACCCATGGATATATGCATTTTCTTTCCATGTAATAGAGGCTACAACCCCAGCAGCATGTTGTTTATCCGAGCTACAGAACAATGTAAAATAAATCCACATACACACTACTAGCTGAAGCACGCTGTCCAGCCCAGGACAGGACTGGGCACATTACTTTTAGCAGAACAAATGGAAGGGATCAGCTCCTACCTTGCCACGTACACTCACCCCAGATCGTGGGCTCTGCTCACTGCAGCTCGAAGCTGGGTGCAGCAGCAACGGCGTGAAAGCAGCAGGGAGGATATAGCATGGAGAGCCAGCGATAATCCAAAGCAAAACCAGCTTGTCCCTGTGGCAGCTCAGGGATCAGCGAGCCATGCTGCAGGGAGTCTCTGCAGGCAGCTCCCCCGTTGCTGCAGGATGGCGGGCGAGAGGCAACATGACAAGGCACTTCTTCCAGATGGGAGCTGGCTCAGGAATTCCTCCTGCTGCCAGGCACCTGCCTCTCCCCCAGCGGAGAGGTGCCAGGGTGCTGGTCTCACTCACAGAGCATGTGGGCAGCAGAGAGAAGCGAGGGCTGCAGGCTGCCGGCAATGCAAGGGCCAGATTGCTAATGAAAGCCCCAGTGTAAATACAGATGCACTCTGGAGAGGACTATGGCAGAAATGCAGCTCGTGTTACAGAGAGCCATTTACAGCAAGCTCAGAAAGAAGCGAGCGTGATGGGGCCGTGCGGGCTGACTCCACGGCCTGCCTGCTCAGGCAGGGGGGTGGGAGGGCAGCTGCCTGCCAGTGAGGGGAGACCCCCGGCTCCACACTCTGCAGCAGCTCCTACAACTCCATACGCAGCACCTGCTAACAGGAATGCAAACCTGTGCAATTTTGCCTCCTACACTCCACTTGGGACAGCCCCAGCCCCACACCTTCTCTGGTGCACAGTGCTACAGCACCGCATCACTCCTGGAAGAAGGGCTGATCAGAGTGTTGCTCCGTCCGTGCGTGTCACCAGCTCGTGGTACAGAAGTCCGCTCCCATTGTCCAGGCTCTTTCCCCATGCTCAGGGGCTGCACATCTTTGGGCCTCACCTTCTCTCCAGTTCACTGCCTTTAGCACCTCCTGCGGGGATTCTTCTCTTCCTCCCACTCCAGGATAATTTACAAGCTGTATTGCAACTGGATTTACACCAAATAAGGAAGACGGGGAATAGGGACCAGCTCGGCAAAGCAGCAATGTGTTGAAGGGTTTGGGGGCTTTGCCTGTGTTGTCCCCACAGCTGGAACCAGCAGTACAAGGGGTTTGCAGGTTTCAGCTACCGCCCACTAAATGAGCACTGAAAGAGCTCAGCAAGAGGCTGGGAGGGAGCTGTTTCAGGATGCATACCGTAGCTGGCATAGCCTATTTTCAGTAAGCCTGGTGCCAGACAGTCGTACAGCTCACGCCAGTGACCTCTGGGTGCAACCAGTGACAACAGGGAGTTCATCTAGTCATGTAGCAAACGAGATCTCTTCTACAGAGTGCTGTGAGATTCTCCTTCAAAAAAATATTGCCTGGTCTCAAAAGAGAAAGGTTGGAAACAGTTGACATAGGCCAAGTGCATCAGCGAGTGCTGTTAAAAACCTAGCTTCTGGGAGAGCACAAGGGACCCCAAAGACCACCAGGTGCACATCCTAGTGACACCGACATGAGGGGTGAAGCACGCTCGGTGTTAAAGAGGGTGGCCAGGTTGTACTTTCTATTCAGCAAACTGGTACAGACACTACGCCTCCACACAACTGGGAAAGCAAAGTTTTTGGAGTTAAAACTCCCTGCTCCTGCACGTGCCGATATCCTTTCCCTGGGCTGATGGTACCTGCAATGAGAAAGGTGCTTCATGCTTTCTCCCTCCACGGTGCAGAGATTCTCACTGCAGCCCAGCCCAGATGACCTGAGGATGAGGTAACTCTCCTGGCATTGCACTACCCTTGCACAGCAAAAAAATGTGAAAACTTCCCAAAGTAACAACAGTGAACTTGGTGCAAGGTGCAGCTCTCCAAATCACTCTGAGACAAAATACAAGTATTCATCAACATGAGAAGACGGTTCCAGACAGGGGGCTGCTTCTCCAAACATGGTAAGCCTTCATGACTTACCCCTGTGTAGTGGCAAACTGGGAACAGGTCTCTCCTGGGGTGAAGTGACTACACTGACAGGCTGGTTCACAACACCAAAGACACATCTTCAACCAAGCTGCTTCTGAAGCCAAACTGGTCTCAGCCAGGGAATGGCTAACCAACAGATGATCCCAAAGGGTTTAAAAGCCATTCACAAGAATCCAGGCTCAAATGAGGTAGTTGGGAGTGTTTAGATCAAGGCTGTAGATCAAGCTCACCACATCTGCAGCAACAGCAGTCCTGCCAAGGCACAAGCGACTGCCCTGCAGCACCCACAGCCGGCCAGGAGCAGGAGCACTGACCTTGGCTGGGGAAGCCTGTCTACAAGCTCACCCCTGTGCTTTCTGACCACACCTGGAGAGATGGAGGAGAGCGATACCCACAGAAACTGCGGTTTAGCAATCTGTAAAGCCTGGCCTTGTCTCACTTTGGAAGCTGCTCCTCCTTAGAAGCACAGCTCCACCTCAGTCTGACCCACTGCCCACGTTGATCCCTCACTGGAGGAATCCAGCCCTCACAGGGGAGGACACACACAGTCAGCATCACTTCATGGGATTTTACTTTTCCAGCTCAGCTACGTAACACCTCAAACAGATCATCTCCCTGNGAAATCAGGATCGTAACACTTACCAAGCTGCTGCAGATGTAAAGTTAACTTCGTTATGGGATGTCGGCAGCCTGTGAACAGCAATGACCATTCTGTGAGACTTGTTTTCCACCCACAAAGCAGAGACTGCTTGTGGCTTTCACAGGCATACAAGCGACTGCTTGCCGTCTTCTTCACCCTCACCACAGCAGGTACGCTGCAAAGACAAAGATCCCCATTAACCCCAAAAGCAGGAGCTTCGGTCCCTCTCCCAGCCTCATCCAGGCCATCTGCCAGGCACCAGTGCGATGCACCAGCCCAGCCTTGAGCTGTCAAGGCAGCGGAAGGGCTGGGGCTGCAGAGCTCTGGAATTCCAGCAACGCACAAACACCCTGTCAGCCTGCACCAGGAATGACTCCTCCCTGCCCCGGACAGGGCTGAATCACTGGAAATACCAAAACAACGATGAGGTCACGTTCCCAGAACAAGGAACTGGAGCCAGATATAGCCGCACGGAGAAGCGTGCTAAAAAGGGACTTGGTGTACAGGCTGGAGGCTCTGGCAGACAGGCACCCCGGGCATGTGTCTCATTTAAAAACGGCTTGAGGCTGCCAGGGGACTATTTTTTTTCTCTGCAGGGAGCAGGGAACTGGGCAGCACAACAGGGGCTTTAAACTCCTTATCCATCCCAGCGAAAGAGGCACAAGCATTAGAGCTCGTGAGAGTGTATAGATTCGGGTTCACGGAACGAGGCAGAAGTAAAATGATAAGTAAAATGACTGGATTCTGAGTCGTGTTCCCAAAATCTCACTGTGATACCAGGCTCAGGCTTAGGCAGTTAAGAATCCTCCTTCAGCAAGCTGAGTGGCAGACAAAAATCATATGCCCATTACTGCCTGGTTGGTTTTGCTACAGTCTCAGCCAGCTTTCAAAAAAAAACCAAAAAACAAACATTGGTTTGGTAAGTTTTCAGTGGGGCGAGTGGCAAGTAACAGTGGCTCTACTATTGCTCCTAAAACGAGCATCTAAGGCAGCCCACCATCGGCAAATAGACCTTTCAGGGCAGTGCAGTTCCAGCCTTTCCCCCTTCTCAGTGGAGGGATACCGGAGACATTTTGCTATGCAGACTGTGAAGGAAATTGCGACACAGGACTTGGAAAGGGCAGTGGAATTCACAATAGAATTCGCAACACCCTGCTCCTTCCCCTGGCTGTAGGACGAGACATTTGGATGGATAACAAGAACACCCACAGATAAATGAAGAAGAGGCTCTAAGAATCCAGATTTTGTTCCATCAGGACAGAAACCAGATCCTGATCAGAAGCCAAAGGCAGGACCAGACAGCTCACGCCAGGGATCTTCACCTGGCAGGCTGGGCAGTAGTTACTGTACTGGCATACTCTGCAACCACCACAGCGTCTGGCACGCCGAGCTGGGGGGGCTGTGCCTGCACCGGTCCCTTTCTCCTGCAGCGCTTACAGATTTGCTAATAAAAGATGCACAAAAAGTCTGTGCATATCTCCCACAGGACAGCCATTAGACCAGAAGCGCTTAAACCCAATTCAGTTCAACTTCACCCCACCGTTTCAGTGTGTTCTGGTAACTAGAACCACCATGTTGAGTCACAGCAACAGCTCTTCCAGTCTCGTGCCCTGGCTTTGGTGTTCTGGTACTGGCATATTCATTGCACAGAGTACAGAGTGACCTCTCCTACGGCCGTACTCTTACAGCCAGCAACAGTCAACAGCCAAGGAACTCCTAGAGCTGGGGGCTGCATGCTGAGCACCGTGTTTAACAGCCACTGAAACACATCGCCGCCACTGAGGTGTCTGGTGCCTTTTGGAATCGGTGTATATTTTCAGCCTTCATGCCATCTCATAGCAACATGTTCTGCAAATCAAATGTGTTGAAAAAGGACTTCCGTAACCTCCTGCTTAATAGTAATTCTGCTGGAGGTGCTTCTTCTGTGCTGTGAGAAATAGTAAAGCTGAGTAGGGTCATTCCTGACTCAACTTCTCTTCGCTGTACACTATTTTATAAGCCTTTGCTCTTTCTCAATATCTTCTACTTTTCCTTGTTTAATCTCCCTTCCTACAGGAGCTATTCCAGTCCTGTAATCATCCGCATTCCCCTTTCCTGTATCATGTCTAGGTCTATGCCACTCCTTTTGAGAGACAGTGACCAGACTGTATGCGGTACTCAAGATGCAGGCACAACATGACTGTATACCTAAGTATACGAGAGTATATATCAGCTTTTTTCAATTTATTCTTTATTTCCAGTAAGAGCTCTGCCTCTTTGGCTACAGTTGAACATCTTGCTCATTTTGCTGATGAGCTCAGATAACAATTCACAGCGACTCCAAAGGGCTTCTTGTGGGCAGTGAGAAACTTCACAAATCACCATTACATGCACACAGTTGCAGCATTTATCGGCATGGACTCCCATCTGCTGTTCTGTCATGCTAATAGTTTTGCAAGATACTCCTGTAATTCTTCAGGCAGTTTTCAAACCAACTTCCCTGACTAACAGAATCATCAGAAAATTACAGTATTTACTCTGTATTCCAAACCACAGCTAGATTTGTTGCACAGCATCTGTCCCACAGAGATCCCCGTGGGACCCAGGCACTGCAGGTACCAGAGCTTTGATGCACTGCAATCCCTTGATGATGGGGGGCTGGAGCATGTCCCGTATGAGGAAAGGCTGACAGAGCTGGCGCTGGAGAAGAGAAGATTAAGAGAGGATCTCATCAAGGCTTATAAATATCTAAAGGGGAGGTATCTAGAAGATGGGGCCAGACTCTTCTCAGTGGTGCCTGGTGACAGGACAAGGGACAACAGGCACAAACTGGAGCACAGGAAGTTCCGTCTCAACATGAGGAAAAACTTCTTCACTTTGAGGGAGACACAGCACTGGAAAAGGTTGCCCAGAGCCTTCTCTGGAGATACTCAGAACCTGCCTGGACCACATGCTCTATGCGATCCTGCTCTAGCAGGGAGGTTGGACTAGATGATCTCCAGAGCTCCCTTCCAGCCCCTGCCATTCTGGGATTCCATGATTTTCTGATTGACAAGGAGTGCTCTAAGCACAGTGACCAGGGGTGCTCGGTTACAGTGAGATGTTCCACCGTGGCCTGATGCAAGGAGCTGTGGAGCTCTAATGCTTGTGGTCTGCACCTGAACTTGTGCTGACACAGGGCCATGCACAAGTAGACATCTGCCCCAGATACTCCACAGGTTTTGCCAGGCACATGCTGCGTATATGGCAGGACAACCATTACAGCAGTAGGACGACCACACTCCACATCCCAGCACTGGGATGTGATTAGCAGCTTAGCAAATTTGCACTCAGACATCGCCATCTGAACAAGTGTCTTGCCTGGGCACTCATGGAGGATCCTGGTGCAGTTTGAACCAGCCATTGTGAAACCAGCCGACAAGAAGTTCTCCTCATGGAGGACACAAACGATTCACCCAAGAGACACCACCACAGTCCTGCATAGTTTTCTGCAAAGGAATTAAACTAGCAGAGAGGTTGAAAGCATCCTAAGGCCTTGTCCTCCAACAGCAGTTGTGCCAGACAGATACTGGTGTCAGCAGAAAGTCTGTAACAGCAGCCCAAGAGCTGCCCATGGAGAGACTGTTCAGGCAAAAGCAGTCCTGGGGAGGACACGGTGTGATCAGTCCCCCCTTCTCCCGACCCCCAGCAATGACATTAGCTCAGCTAACGCCGTGTTACCAGGTGAGCAGCCACTCTCTGTGACTGAGTGGGTCATAGATTCATTCCCTTCCCCTCATTATCAGGGCCTGAAGGTCCTGTGCTCCAAGGAGACAAACCAAACAGACTTCTTCTTTCCTCCCTACCAACCTCAAGGTACCTGGGCATCAGGAACCTGTTAAGAAAACAAAGCTTCAATTGTAACTATGATTTAGTGCCGTCATCATTCTGCCAAGGATCCCTAGAAGATCCTGTCCATGCCGGATGACAGACACAGACTCCCATCCACAGCTCCACTGAGGACTCAGCTGGAAGTGTAGAGTCCTGGGCAAGGCTTAAGGGCTATGAAGATACTCAAGAAATACCAGGCTGGATGGATGTGAATTGTGGAAACCAATATTCCCCGTCTGAGCAAGCACACAGAAGGAGGAGGAGGGGGAGAAACTGTGGACTTCAAATGAGCAGCAGATATCACAAGCAAAACCCCAACAAGGCTTCATGTTCCAGAATCAGAAGAACAGAGACTTATACCCAACAAATCGCAGAAAACACCCCACTATGTGTTCAGGGCTTTGGTGAAGAACTGAGAATTAGGTGTTGAACAGAAGGCAGGTTGCATGAGGCTACGGAGAATTGGGGTAACCAGCCTCCCTGAACAACTGGGAGGGATATGCCAGGCAGAAAAACTCCTTCCAGCCAAGTTTACTGTGAAGAACTCCAAGTTGAGCTGGCAAACCAGCAGGATTTGATGCCTGGCCCAGCTTCAGCATAGCTTACCACAGGAAAGAGCATCAGGCAGCCACAACTGCACACAATATCTTCATTTCATCTATTCCCAGCTCAGAGGCACCCTAGCCACACAGCAGCTTGGTGGCGTGAGGAAGGGTGAAGGAGGCACTTCATCTATCCCTCATCTGTTTCATTCAAAATATCACCTGCAATCCCAGCAGAAAGATAGAAAGGAGATTTCAGTGAATAATCCCTATGTAATATCCTGGTCTGGGATATTACATTCTCTAGCTCACAGAAGAAGAGAACAAATGTATTCCTGCACATTGCCCATGGCATGCTGCCCAGCCAAAAGCTCCACCAACCCATCCAATAGGCAACACAACCAGGTCACTGAGTAGAGAAAACTCAGGACACCAGGCATCCTGCAGAGGAAGAAGTGTCAGACAGCGCCTGCTGCCACAGCACAGACTGAACCAGAAGCAGAACTGCTGGCAGAATATCAGGCAACCATAAACCAGTCTCGCACATTTTGAATATTATATATCCCCTTATCCACAGCCCAAAGGTTTGCCAGGAGGTAAGGAAGCCTCTGAAGCAGCTACCGTAGGTGTTGCTGTCGAAGCCCAAAGGATGCAAATCCACTGCCAGCAAAAGGTCACCAGCCTGGGACCTGGCCCAGCAGCTTCTACGCAGCACAGCAACTAGGAGACTTTCAGACTGCAATTTTTCAACATGAGAGTACAAATTAGTTTTTCTAAATACAGACCTGTACTCTGCATGGAATGAATGGCCTTGATGCCTGCAGGGCTGATGGAGGGTAGCACTCTAATCCAGATGACACAAAAGACTTCAGTTTAAAATTCAGGGCAGCTACTGACTCCCTGAGTCACCTTGGTCTGCATACTTCAGGCCCTAGTTCCCTGCTGAACAAGAAGATACTGATCCTCCCTGCCTCTCAGGGGAGGGGCAATGCAGTAACGCTCAAAAGATCCCAGGACCTCTCCCATAAATACCAAAGTTAAGGGAGGGAAACGATGTTGTTCATTATGTACAAAAGCCAGGCTTCTTTTATCAAGCGCCTCATACGGAGGTGGAAGCAGGATGCAGTCAGTAACAAAAACACAGGCCTTCCCTGGAGACACAACAACTCGGATCAGAGGGCGCTTTGTTCGTGGGGTGGTGCATGGAGATAGTGCCTACAGGCCTGCCCCAGCTTCGCGTTCAGGTCTGGGAATAACTGCCCTCGCAGCGCAAACAGCACTGTTCGGCAGCACAGCCCCCACCAGGGCACAGACAGCTCCCCGCAAACCCAGGCACGACGCTTCCAGAAAACCTACGGACAGCCAGTGTTTGGGTCGTATGTTTTCCTAATTCAGAGGAAGCCTGGCCCAGCTCCGATTTCCCGCAGCATCTCCTGGTGTCGGGAGGGGGGGCTGGAAAAGGCTGGATCCATTTATAGCTGAAAAGTCTGGCAGAGGGCTCCGCACTGTGGGGACAGGCAGGGAGCTGACAGCTCCAGCACTGCCAGCTCCGCGCAGCAGCACAGGCAGGCTGGGGAAAGAGACGGGGGTATGAAAACCACTTCCCTCCAAGCCGGGAGCGACGGGAGAGAGGTTGCTCCTCCACAGCGCCAGGCAGAGAAAAACACTGTCGACTTCTGAGCAAATTATAAAAAGTAGGGCAGCAGAAGACTCACTTTGGGAAAACTGAAGAGCAGCTGACCTGCAGCTATGGCCAGAAGCACTGGCGGGCCAAGCCCTGACTGTGGGGCTCTGTGCCCTCCTCCTGAGCCCTGCATTCATGTCCACCCCTGCAGCAACACAGTCCCCTGTCACTGGAACAGCACTAGAGGTGGCTCCCGGACAGGGCGCCGGGGCTGGGAACTCCCCCCTGCTAGGAGGAATGCCTGCTCGCCCACTCCGGCGTATTTACACCAGCCAACACGTCGGTAGATGGAGTAAAAAGCCCTTGCCAGCCCTGATGGGACAAGGCTTGTCCCTGAGGACAAGGCTCCAGTTTAAAGCAGCAACGTGCACAGAGCTATGCTATGAATACTTCAGATCCTCACCACATCATCAGGAGTGAGACAGTGCGAGACGAGAGGTATTTATTTAGCTAACACAATTTAGCTAACAATTGTGCATATTCACAGGAAAGTTGGGAAAAGTAACCACTAAAACTGCATGAGGGATCACAGATGTGATGAGGCCGTAAGAAAAGCAAATGCAGTCTAGACAAGGCAGTGAAATACCAGTGCTATTGTACAGGCACTGATGCCAGGAGCATCATACAAAAAAAAAATAAAAAAAATCTGGTCATCCACATTTTAAAATTATAAACTGAATTTAACAGGTGCAGAAAGGGCCTGGGGGAAACAGAAAACCTATCAAACTAGAAGAAACTTAAGAGCCTGGCTTGTTTAGCCTAGCCAAATGTAGGCAGAGAGCGGATAGAATTGCTCTCTAAATATATCACAGGAGACAAACAAAACTGCTGAAGCAAGAGGGTAGCGCTGGCACGACAACAAGAGAACTGTGAACACATTTGGGTTGAAAATTAGAAGGGAAGAAAGAAATCAGCCACCAGAACAGGAAGCTTTCCAGCTTTTAGGATGAATCTTACCAGTGGTCTGATGGGATTATAGAACACCGCACCTCTGCCCACAGGTATCCAAGAGTTCCCTTGTGCTCCTGTTTTTGTTCCCGGCTGATAATTAGCACAGGTCGTTGTTCAGACAGCTCCTTTCTTAGAACAGACCTTGCTGAGAATCAGCAGGTTGGAGAACCTGGGGAAAGCACACAGCCCTCCTTTGCCCTCCTGTTCCCTGGGAGCTGCTCCCAAGTGATGACTTCCAGGCTACAGGTCATGGAAGAGCTGTGTGCACGCACACCGACAAAGCGAGGGCAGGGACGCAGGTGTTGCAGTTGGCCGTGTAGAATACCCCAGAAGTGTCTGTGCCCAAACACACCTGATGCCCCACACTGTTAGTGGCAGAGGTTGCTCTGTGTCACCTGGTTGGAGTCAGGGGAGAGAGAAAATGCTCTGAGCCCTCCTCTGCTGCAGCGTAAGTAATCACATCATCAGGTGGAGTCTCCTTCTCTGGAGAGATTCAGAACCCGCCTGGATGCGACCCTGCACACCCTGCCCTGGGTGGTCCTGCTCTGGCAGGGCGCTGGACTAGGCGACCTAGAGATCCCTTCCAACCCCTGCCGCTCTGGGATTCTGTGAATCACTGTTACCATCAACCGAGCACAGCACCACGCACATGAGAAATACCGAACCCCCCGCAGAGTTCCACGCTCCGGACACGGATGAAACTGAGTCGTGTCCCCCGCCGCCCGCCGCCCGCCGCCGCTTACCGGTTGCCCGCACCGCTCCGCTGTTTACAACCGGACGCCGGGGCGGGATCTCGATGCTGCCCGCCCCCAGCGGGTCCGGTCATCTGTCTAAGGATGTGCGGGGTTTCCTCTAAGTTTCCTCTTTAAAAATGCCTGATAAGATGGGAAGTTTGGGAAATTGGATTTTTTTTTTTTTATTTTTTTTTTTCCCCAAATCAGGCGGAATGGCATGAAAAAGGGGCAATTGTCTCAATCCATCCTCCCACAGATCCTCCCATCTCTGTTTAGGAAGTCCAGGAACAACGTAACGCATCTGGCTACAAACTTTTGATCAATTAGCAGACTGGCAAGGAATTGGTCATCCCAATGTTTTTATTTAAAAAAAGAAAATTATTTTACAAAATCAGGAGTGATGTAGGACAGACATCACTGCCAGCTGATATGTTTCAAATGCTGATCTTGTCAATTTTATTTTTATTTTGAAATATTTGTATATCTGGTTCAAGTTCACCAGCAAATCTATTATCCCCTACACGTCCTATGCAGCATTTGCAAGTTCCCTTTCGCCAGAAGGTGAGTGCTTTGCACGTAAACCGTATAAAAAGAGTGACACAGTCTCAGAGTTGCCTTGCTCGGTCAGCAACATGTCTGCCTCTGCCGCTCAGCATTATATCCTGCTGAATTACATGCTAGGAACAGCTTTGATAGAACTCACAGCCCACAGACCAGCCTGGGTATCGCAGGGATGTCTGCTTACCTGCGTAAATTCTCCTTTTTCCTCTACCCCCAGGGAGGCTGAGTGTGGAGGACATAATCCTCATCAGAAAGCCATGATTGTCTCTGCAAAGTGAATCGTAAATCAGAGGGCTGTGACAAGCTCTAACCACCACAGCAGTTTCGACCGTCAGGGTGCAGGCTCTCACTTTACTTAGGGTATCTCCTTGCAGGGGAGATCACCAGATTAGAATTTGCTCCTTCCCTAGCAAGCAGCTCCTGGCTGCTGAAGTCTGGATCTAGTCCCAGCTCTAGTTTTGCCCTAGCTATGCTGGAATTTAATACCACAGTTTACAACTGCCTCCCAAAGCAGGAGGTGCACAGACTGGAAGGTTGGTTGTTTCTTTTTCCTGTGCTGAGATAAATGCAGGGAGATGAAACCTTCTATTAAACAGTCTTACACAGTAACTGCTGAAACTGGGACCACTGGCAGCAAGGTGTTACGGATGAAATGGGGACGCGCTTGGCCTGTTGCCATCACACATTACCTCCACTGATACCTCAGAGACCAAGGCAGAGAGTTCTCAAGAAACAGAAGATCGCTACTGTGCAAAAATTTCTAATTCTAAACAAGGAAGGAGTCTAAATCTGTATACAGGAGACCAAAAAAAAAAAAGTAACAGCCAGTGCTGTTTAGTCCTCTGCACAAAAAAACTCCATTTAGGCAGCTCAGCAGTGTTGGCAGGACAGACTCTTGGGCTGCCGCACGGGTCTTCCACCCAGTAACCCTGCTGATTATGGAGCTGGTATAACAAAACAGTGAGCAAATCCCAGTCCCTCGGGATCACCATGTCTTTGGCTTGTGTCTGTGCATCTTAAGTCCCTCTGCTGGCAGACAGATTGATAGGATTTTCAGCTCTGCAACTCATGACTGACAGACGAACTGTTCCCACAGAAAACATTAGCACAGAGGAACTCTGCAGAGGGCCCGAGCCCTCACTAAGTTCCTCTGACACTTGACCACACTGCTCATCGAGGAGGGTGAGGGAGCCACCAGCTCACACTTCATGCATTACACCAAGCAAGCTGAGCGTGAAGGGCAGGACACCTTGCGCTAGCCATGGAATAGCATCTCTGCCTCTGACACTGCTTGCGTGACCCCCATCAGGTCAGACGTGCACGTGCCTCAGTTTCTTATGGTGGGAGACTCCTGGCGATGGCAGCTCAGACAACCCCTAACCATGACACGGGTTTCTCAGGGGCAGGTTTTATGGCTTGATCCATATGGGAGCCTGAGCTGCCTTTGCCCTTTTATTTTAAGTGTAAATGAAGTGGCTGGTGCCCAGCTACAAAACCTGAGAAGGCTCTGAGGACAATGATCTTTTACAAGAGCAGATTTGCAATGCAGATAAAACAGAGCAGGCTGATGAACGTCAAGTCCTTGTCCCTTGACCAGCTAAGGGTTTCTCTGAGCTTGCAGCAATTCCTGCCTGCAGATGCAAGAAGAAGGTGGTGTTTGGGCACTGGCCATCTCTTAAGAAACTTTTAAAAAATGTTTCTTAAGAAACATTTCTTAAGAAACCGGGTGAACCGTTAGTTTGGAAGGAGGTTATTTCCAACTCATGCCTTCCTAGTGGCTGTGTACAGTCAAAAGGCTACGAAGTTACACATATTACAAAGATTGGGGATTTGGGTTTTGTATGGCTGGACCTAGGCACACCTGGGGCCGATACCGTCACCCCATTAATCAGCCCAAAGTGGATTCATGACAGAAACAAAGGCACCTGAATGAGAAAGATGTCGCCAATTCAGCCTTTTCCTCAGCTTAGACTTCTCTTTGCTCTGAGGTATGTAGTTAAAGGGAAAAAAAAAGGCATTATGAACAATCTCAAGGAGCAGAGATGCCTCCTGCATGTTCTCTGTTTTCCAAGGAGGCCCTCTGGGGTAGCACACAACAGCTCTGATTCACCCTGCCCACCTTGCCTAGGAGCAGCTCACGTCTTTGGAACCAGAGAAGCTGAAGTCAGAGAATGCACATGGGTGAAAGGAAAGGCCCAAGTCCTTGATTTGCTAGCCCAGAGGGCAGACCTCTAGGTGGCCACTGGCTCGTGTGTGGCAGGGAGCACAGCCTCCTCTCCTGCCAGTCCTTTACTTTGGTTTGCTTTGTTGTTTTGGGGTTTTTTTTGTCTTTTTTTGTTTGTTTGTTTGTTTGTTTGTTTTTATAGTCCTTTGTGTTTATGTTTGTCACTATTTGGTGAAAACGTTCCCGTTGTGGCAAAAGGTGATTTTGGCCGCATGTTTCTCCCAGACATAATGAGTGCTCCAAAGCCATGCTGATGAGAGAAGGCATAGCCGGAGCGGCGGGTGCTGGTCCGACGCAGGCGTCTCTTGGGTGAGGGTGGAGGTGGCCTCTTTTTGGCTTCTTTGATCTTGAGCAGGACCTGAAATCAGAAAATAAGATGAGGAAAGTGGGAAGACCATCATTATTCACAAGCAGAGTAAGAGAGGAGCAAAGAAAAGGAAACAGTAGCAGGGAGGCAAAGAAAGGGAAATGGAATAAAAAATGATTGACCAAACAGGGAGATGGTAGGAGGGGCTGCAGAGCAGGAACTGAACTGGCAGCACAGGACAACAGCCTGGTGAAAGGAAAAGCAAATCTTATTCTAAAAGGTGTTAATGGCAGCACTGCCTGTAAGACTTCGGCGGCGATGATTTCACTGTACTGTTCCGCACAGCTCTGTGATGCCTCTGTTGTACTATTGCCGCAGCTCTTTTAGGCACTTTGGTCAAATAACGCAAAAAGTGATAATCATCTCAACAATAGTCAAAGGTCCAGAAAATAAAGAAACATTTAAAAATTGGCTTATACTTAATCTAGGAGACAGACTACTAATGGGGAGCTCTGATATGCAAAAGCTTTTTATGATGAGAATGTTGATCTGTAGATTCTCATATTCCTTGGTGGAAGAGAAAGTACTAATGCACTTTCTTTGCAGGTAGTGGGGTGTCTGCTCCCACGTGGCCACTGAGATCACCTGTGGACAAGCATCTTTTCAGAAAGGGAAGGAGGCCAGTACTGAGTGCTAGTGGCTCAGCAGAATCCTCAGCTGCTGGATCCCTGCCCCTCCTGCTTGGAACAGCGGGAGCTGTAGGTACTTGGCCTCTCTAAGCTTCAGGCTTGTATTTCAGTTCCTTTTATGCTTCCAGCTGGGGATCTCAGTACAGCAGGAAACCCAAGCACACCCCTCAAGACAATTCACTTCCCAGAGGAGGTAGAAAAGTAAAGTAATTTTGCACTACAGAATGCTCAACCTAAGCTCTGAGACTGGGATTCTGGGCCACAGCTCTGTCAGACTTCTACTCAACTGAAGGGTCAACTCAGCCCATTTTTACATATCTGAACTGCCTCTAACTGTGTCCTGAGGACCTCCCTACCTAGCAGTCTTCTCTAGCACCCACCTACTCCCTCTGCAAGGGCTGAGAATTTCCCTTCACTCATTCCCCCACAGCCCTGGGACACCTAGGGAGCTTCACAGACATCCCAAGGATGTCCAGGGCAGCCACTGAGGAACACTGAGGAGCACGCCCGCAGGGCTGCGCTGACACCCGTGTCCTCGGCTCCATGCAGGAAGAGGAAGGAAGCACCAGGTGGCAGCAGCATTTAGCAGATGCTCTTGTATGAAAACCAGCCAGCGGAGCTGTGGTTCTGCCGATCTTCTGGAGGGGTCCATCGGCTGCAGCGAGCTGTGCACTCTGCCCACTCCATCTCTTCTGGCCTCTCCTTGCCCTAGTGGCCTCATTTTCATATTCCTGGGGATGGGAGGGCAGCTGGTTTCAGAGAGGACACATAACCATCGGCTGCAAATGAAGTAAATTCTGAAGTCAAAAGACCCCCAGCCAACACATACGCCTGGGTGGAGGGCGAAGGGCTGCGGTCTGCCAGGCTAAAAGCTGTACGGTAGCAGGGCAGGAGGACTGAAACGCACCACTCCTTTGCCACTGAGCCACAGCACTTAAACCCTGCACCTAAAAATAGTACAGCTTCCTCTCTCCAGCGCAATCTAATCCACAGCTAAATAATCTCAGCCTTGGTCCCAGCTGCAGACGGTTTGAACTGTGCCAAACCCCAAATTCAATCCTCCTTCTCAAGGGACCAGGAGACATATGGATGGCAGCACTTGCACCTGCAGGGACACACACTCCGAGGAATGCCAGGCAATATCACTCCATAGAAAGCTTAGGTGGCAGCAATCAGGATTTCTGGTTTCATAAGGTATCTCCTTACTTTATCGGTGGGAGTTGGCTTTAACTGAGCCTTCAGGAATCGAAAGCCAACTACAGGCAGCACACAGAGGGTGATGCTGAGGAAGATTGCCAGCCACACGTTTGGTTGGCTGAGAGTGTTTCGAGCCGTACCTGAAAAACAGAAGTGGGATTAAAACTATAACAGCAGCACTCTCACCATCACTCACTTGAACCTTTCACCCTCTGTGATTCCAAAGCACTTGGTGAACAGACCAAAATTTAAAGTAGATATCATCTCCAACAGTGAAATCAACCTGCTGGAGAGAAGACAGTGATATGAGTATCACTGTTGGAGGTGACCAAACAAAAATGCAATGTCCAGACTCAACTGCAGCAGCAACTCAGGGAGACAAGGGTGTCAGAGTGAATGCCATGTCCTTACAAAGAGTCAAACCACTGCAAAGGATTGATATAAATGCTGAAGACACCTTCTTCAGCAGCCTTCCAGCTCTCTCACTGTATGTCAGGAGTCCAGTGCAAAAGGAGGAACGCTACTTTCTTGTTTTCCTGTACCATTTCCTGAAGCATATGGCGTACTGACTCTGACTGTTCAGCCAACAGGATCGCAGCCCTTTATGAGAGGAGCGTGCATTGCTCTGGGGTCTGCACGGACAGCATGGCCCAATGGGTGTATTGGCAAAGAACTGCCGTGTGCTGGTGTGACACTGCCACCTTCTTTAAAACCAAAGTGCCCACTTCTGGCTCCTCCAAAACTGGAGGAATGTAAGACAGAACAAGCAGTCTGCAAAACCCTCATTACAGGGCTTAATGATGCTGTTGTTGGCAGTGAAGTCGCTGAATGTTTTCTTTTCAGTTGGCCAAATTCTGCTGTAATACAGCTCCACTGAAATTAAAGTAAACAAGATGTCTGAGTCCAGACTAGAAACACTTTCCTTAAAAATGGTTTCAGACTGAGACCTTATTAAGCAGCATTCAGCATTATGGCTAATTTGTCCTACGCAGTATCAACAGAGCAGCAGAAAGAGATATCCCTGGCAAGTGATATTTCCTGTCTTTGGAAACAGAACAGACACTCGGTCTTCTCTCAGCACTTTTGATACTAAAAGCCATCTTAAAGTGGATGTGACCATCTGCTTGGAAAATGCATTGCAACAACTGACCTGCATCTCAGATATTTCTAAAATGGCCAAGCACCTTGCTATTGCAGTGAAGATGGGCAGAACAAGTCTTGGCTAAACAATTCACCAAGAAATAAAGGCATTGATTAATACATTAACCTGAGACTTGAAACGAAAAGCATTGGGATTTCAAAATTAGGGTCTCATAACAACGCTGTACCAATATTGGCTGTGGATGTGCAGAGGTATTAAAAACATCTGAATTACTTGGCTGAGCCTTCACCTTCTTCCTGGTCAAAGTCTGAGGAGACAGACTCATTTTGATGTTATTTTTCGCCTTTTGCATGTGTTCAGAAATCTGTTATGTAGAGTAACCCCAAAGACCTGGTTGTCATTGGATTATTTTTTTTTTTTGAGAGTTTGCCTTTTAACCTGCATGAAGGCTCACCATAATCACATGGCATTTTTCTCACGTCTAACTGAATGTTGTACTTCCATGCTTTCCTATATCAACATGTTAACTTACGAACAAAAGAACACCCATTCTTCTGCAAACAAAATGCTCCTAGATACCTGCAAGAATTGGACACTTGGAAACAGAATATAAAAGAGCAGCAGAAAGCATTCCACCTAGCTCAGTACGTTTATTTAAAGGATCATTCCTGTGGCTGCATGTGAATGTGCATTCTTATGCAAGGAAGTGAACATGACACACATTCACCTGGATGGCTGGGATTCAAAATAAGCATTCCTAGCAGCCCTCAGAAATGTCCTGACATTTCTTGTCCAAAAGGCAATCAATATATTCTGTTATTGCTTCTAGAAAGACAGCAACATGTACTAGAAATACTTGACAGATTTAAGCCCTGCAGTATGCCCATTTTGAGTGCAATCCAGATTTGTCCCAGGGCTTACCAACGAATGGGAAGGAGGCTGTGAAGATCAGGTACATGCCATCACTATACATAGTAAAGGTGATAGCAAAGTAAACAGAAAGGCTTCCCCAGATGAAGAACTGGTTCACAACTGTCCAGTAAGAGGTGTCCAAGCCAATCTGAAAGAATGGAGCAATACAGCTATTGTCAGTGCCTTAATTATTTAGCAGATCTGTGCTGAACACAGCTAGAGATCTTGTCCTCTTTGTTGTACCCCTGCTCCCAAGGCTGTTATTCATTCAAGTCTCAAGAAATACCAAGCCACAGATCATAGGATGCTGGAAGACCATTCAGGACAAACTTTACTGTGTTTGCACTGTTGTTCTACTCTTCTCAAGCTTTCTCCAGTGGACAGGACTGGAGACTGGATACTAGGATCAACCGATCAAATGAGTCATGCTTATGTCCCCACCCCCAAGCTGTGATCATAGAATCATAGAATCATTAAGGTTGGAAGAAACCTCAAGGATCATCCAGTTCAACCATCCCCTTACCATCTATTACCCACTAAACCATGTCCTTCAGTACTGCGTCTAACCTTTCCTTAAACACCCCCAGGGACGGTGACTCCACCACCTCCCTGGGCAACCCGTTCCAATGCCTGACCACCCTTTCCAAGAAGAAATTTCTCCTCATCTCCAACCTGAACCTCCCCTGGTGCAACTTGCAGCCATTCCCCCTAGTCCTGTCGCTAGTTATCTGTGAGAAGAGGCCAACCCCCAGCTCACCACAGCTTCCTTTCAGGTAGTTGTAGAGGGCAATAAGGTCTCCCCTCAGCCTCCTCTTCTCCAGACTAAACAGTCCCAGTTCCTTCAGCCGCTCCTCATAAGTCCTGTGCTCCAGACCCTTCACCAGCTTCATTGCCCTTCTCTGGACACGCTCCAGGGCCTCGATGTCTTTCTTGTGGTGAGGGGCCCAAAACTGGACACNGGGTTGTTGTGGCCAAAGTGCAGGACCCGGCACTTTGCCACATTGAACCTCATCCCATTGGCCTCTGCCCAGCGATCCAACCTGTCCAGGTCCCTCTGCAGAGCCATCCTACGCTCCGGCAGATCTACACTTTCCCCCAGCTTGGTGTCGTCTGCAAACTGACTGAGGGTGCACTCAATTTCCTCCTCCAAATCATCCACAAAGATGTTGAAGAGGATGGGCCCCAGCACTGACTCACAACTGGTGACCAGCTGGATTTCACTCCATTCACCACCACTCTCTGGGCCCAGCAACCAGTGACCGACACCACTGACAACCGGTTGCCAGCTGGATTTCACTCCATTCACCACCACTCTCTGGGCCTGGCCATCCAGCCAGTTCTGAACCCAGCAAAGAGTGTACCTGTCCAGGCCATGGGTCGCCAGCTTCTCCAGGAGAATGCTGTGGGAGACTATGTCAAAGGCTTTGCTGAAGTCTAGGCAGACTACATCAACAGCCTTTCCCTCATCCAATGCTAGTGATCTAGCATTGAAAGTTAGGAGAAGGGCCTACAAGACCTCAGACAGCAGAAACCACTATCTAGGGAGGTATAATTGATTGGCTTTTCCTTTAAGAATTTTCTGTCTTCCTGCTAATATCATCTGAATTTTGTACCACCCAAGTCTTAGCAATTTCTTCCAGCAAGTGCAGTTCTACCATCTGCACCATGCATGGGGCCAGGCTACAGAGACAGCCTCATGGTGGAGACCCTATAAATAACTGCCTGATAGCAGACATAGTGCCGTGCTTCAAACTCATCCCATAAAACTGGAATGAGTCCTTCTCTACTCCCAGACTTAACTGTTTTGTCTGCTGTGACTGTAAACTTCACAAGGCAAAGACTCTGCTTTCCTGTCACCCTGATCTTTCCTAACATACAAATCTGTTTTTCTGTTGAACTGAGGAGAGTAATCTCATGTCAAGAGACTTCTTTTTTTTTTTTTTTGTGAGGATGCAAGATGCAGCAGCAGATACGCCATCAAGATCCCAAGTGACCCTCCAGATGCTGCCTTCATAAAACAACAACTAATTCCTGAAAACATTACCTGGGATGCCTTACCTGTACAGACACCACAATCAGTAAGCAGGTCTGGGCCATCAGTGCAAAGGACTGGTAGTCAGCAATGGCCTTCCCATCACTTCTCATTGTATTGTACATGGCCCCATAGGGGATGAAGAAGAGAATGAGGGAACTGTAGATCCCTTGCAACATGCACTTGACAAACACCATTTTGTTAAAATAGAGGTTTTGCTGGCCGGGCACATACAGCTGAGGAAACAGCATGCTCCAACGATCATCCACATCCTGAAAGTAGACAGGAGATGGTCAGATTTGCTGGCACCTACTCAATCAACCACACAAGACCACTTAGGGTTGCCATGTCCCTGTGACATGCTTTCCATGAGAAAAGGCTTAGCACACAATTCACTCAGTTGTGCTGATGAGCCACATCCCAAGGTCACCTAGACACATTTTCCATGTTGAATTTCACCTTTTTTGGACTGAGAAAGCTGTTAACTGCTGCAAAAACCCCATGAAGATACAGCTTATCTTAAGCAGACTGCAGTCTGCTCTCCCAAGAGCTGCTTGGAAGCTAAGGGATAGAAAATACCTCCACTGGGTGCACACACAGGCAAGGCTGTCTGACTTGGATCCCTTAAGTGTCCAGAGCTGAATATTGTGAACCACTGTGGAGTAGCGAGTTTCTACTTATTTAACTTGTAAAAGGCATATAGGAGCAGCTTTATTGCTCCTATGTCTTGTTGAACACTAATAGCATATGAGGTAAAAATGTGTATGTAAAATTACCACAGGAAGACTTCCATTAGAAGGGCTGAACCTGGAAAACCTGGCTTCAGAGTTCTAGTTCATTCTTTGTTCTGTATGGTCATTAAAAAGTCACTTGTCAGGCTTCAGGAACACAGCTAGTAAGATGTGACTATTTCAGGGGAACATTGCAATGGCAGCTTTTACTGCAATCAACAACCTAACCCAAAAGTCTCATCACACACTGAAACCCACTGGCCAAATTGGGATAACACACCATCTCCTCCCTGGTGCATCCTTAGTTTGTGCTCTCAGGTCTCACTGGCGGGAAACTATTTTAGGAGCTACCACAATAGCTAGACAAAAAGTCAGCTGCCTTTGCTTCATGGAACCTCCTCCAGGCACCTGGAGATAAAACCCCTACATAAAACACGAAAGTGGTGATAGGAACAGTACCTGATCGAAGAGGCTCATTCCTAGCACCGGGAGGGAGGTATATACCAAATTGTAAAGTGTAATGAACCACTCATCATAGACAGTCTGAAAAAAAAATCCCAAACAAACAAACAAGAGCATGGAGTTAGTAAAAAGCTGCCTTTTCCATCTCTTTCAAAGTATACACAACTAGATGCTGGAACATCTGGTTTGAGATGCTACTGAGACCAAAAGGGTAAGGTGACTCAAACTCAGTCCTGAACAGCTCGTTACCATAACCTGTAGGAATACACAGGTGAAGGATGACGTTATGCCGGTCCTGTTTGCTCAGCTTCCAGAGCAGGACACACATCTCACCCTCCACACATCCCACCCATCCCTCACACACACCTCCCATCCCTCCGGGCCGCCGCCAGGTGGGAGCAGCGCTCCGCAGTGGGCAGCCAGCGGGCAGGGGCAGGCAGCAACCGTCCTGCCTGCACCCCCAGCACCGGGGCTAACATTTGCACGCTATTTGCACTTCCCAAGGTCTGGGTTGGAGATTGGTTTGTCTGAAACTAGCACTGGATTTTTCGCTGCAGGAGATTTGCTCTTCTTGCAAGCTGTTGAAGTGCACGAGCATCCTAGGGTTAAACTGATTGCTTCAAGTGCGCTCATCGGGCAAGTGTTGGTCTTACACAGATTTGTGACAAACTGGTCAGGCGTCTGTGTAATATGTATCCTTGTTTGATGGCTGTAGTCTGTTTGAACACTTCTGAAAATCCCACGAGGGACCTACGTGCTTCATAATGCACCTAAATATCTGCTGGCATGTGTCCTCTGCCAGCAGCACAATGAAGGCAGCAATACCTGCTTTATACCTGTACAGCTGAAGAAGACAGACTTGTGTGCCATTTAATGAGGTGGGGGGAATGACTTAGTTTATTTCCTTTCAAAATGTTTCCAGACACTTTACTTGAAAACGCTAGACATGACCACGGGAAAACAGATGCTGGACCTACCTGTGCTGAGAAGCCGGAGAAGAAACCATACCAGAAATGCACTAATGTGAAAGCAAAATTCTTGTAGAAGAAGTATTTGAGGAACTTGCACATGCGGATGTAGGACCACCGGCCATGCACTAAGAGCAGGCGCTGCAGGTAACGGAACTGTGCAAAGGAGAAGTCACTGGACAAGACCGCCTGCATCCCCTCCTGGCCACTGATACCAACTCCAATGTGGGCAGCTGCAACAAGAAGGTTATTGATCATGTCATTACAAGTAGGAGTTTTGATTACCCCATTTTTTTAAATGAGTTCCCTGCAATGGGACACTGTGTTAATTCCCTCCCAGCCTTCATAAAAAGTGATGTGTAATCTTAAAAAAAAATTGGGGGCACTAATTCTTTCATCAGCATTATGATTTTGTCTGTGGTGATACATTTCCAGTAACTGGACTGAGCTATTATTATTTGAAAGAAATTACACCCTCAGTGACAAGTCATGTTTTCTTCCTGAATGTTCTCAACAGCATAAATGCTGTTGTTCATTTATGCTCTTGATAGCTTTAATTTATATTGATGTGACCTATATTTACATGCATGCCTGTCCTTCCAGCAGCCTTAAAACATCTTTCCAGACAAGTAAAATCTTCAAATTCCTTACAGATTTCTCAGACACAGTGCTACAAGGCAGACTGTAGCCTTTTTATATTTCCTGGGCTTTACTAATTCAATCAAATAATTAGATAGAAGAGTCACATCCTCTTTAATAGCAACTTGGGTTTATTAAACATGGACGTAAGTTTAATGTGACAGTTAATTATACAGCTTTAACTAATGAGAACAATCTTGATGGCTGGAGGTTGGTTAGACTCAGAGGTTTCCACGGAACAGTGAATTGATAAAATCCCAAAGTCCCAACCCTCTCGTGGCGCGTGCAGGGTGGGTTAGTTTCTAATTATCATGTACACTTTAACTTGCTTTTCTTATCCTTTCTTTACTGACTGCCTGACTTATCTTTCTTGAAGCTCCCTACTTAGCCTTTTCTCTCTTAATTAAAAGGCTCCATTTAATCAACTTTTGCAATTTAACACAAAGAAGATTAGCAATAGGCCCTTTTGAATAATCTTAATTTAATTATACCTAGTTAGGGGATTTTTTTCATAAATTCACTGAGGTAATGCAGCATCAAATGATGCTCAAGGATGAAGGGGCCTAGAAGCCCATGTTTTATAACACAAAGGAGATAACTGACAGATGGCCCTACCATGTGGTAACGTTTTAAAAAATTAAAGTAACAATATACTGATTATTTACAGGCATGAAGTTTTTCTTTCTGCATTGTAGACAGGCCCTGTCTGAAACAAACTTGTTTATTCTTTCTATTAAACTTGTGATGGTGGCCACGCAGACACACAGGTGGACAAGTCATAGCTCCTGGGGACTTTTGTCTATTCTAAGGCAGAAACAGAGAAATAGGCAACAAGTGCAATATTAGCTTCCTGCAATCCTGGTGGTGGGAGCACAGCAAAGGGCCCTCTTCTGTGTCCTGGAAGGGAGGAGATACGAGTAGCCTATAGTGACAGTGATCTGTAGAAACCTGATAAAACTGTGGGCACAGACATTTGCCACAAAGAGGGTGGTGCAGAAGGCACTCAATATGTGTTGCTGCTGCTAGGCCACCTCAGAGAGCTAATATGACAGCAAATCTGTCTGCTGGAGCATACCAGCTGTTGGCCATCACTCACTTTTGATCATGCTGACATCATTGGCGCCGTCTCCAATTGCCAGGGTCACAGCCTTCTTGTACTTCTTCACCAGCTCCACCACCTGGGCTTTCTGCAGCGGAGTCACCCGGCAGCAGATCACCACTTTGCACATGCAGGCAGTTCTCACCAGCTCCAGCTCCAGATTCCCTTCCAGCGCATAAGCCTGAGAAGATGGGGCAAAGGGGGTGTTTGGGTCAGACCAGCAGCATCTCATGGTCTGACAAAGAGGATGCGGCAGGAAGAAAATGAGAACAGAGCTGGTTCTTCCATTCAGCACAGGGAAGGTATGAGATACCCCAAGTGAATCTATCCATTCAGGGAACCTGCTTCGTGCAGGGAGCATCCACACCACACAGCATCATGCCACATGGAGTACACCTACAAGCTTGCACCTTGGATGCACCACAGCTGGATTTGTACAACAGCTGTTCTGGCTGATGTAAGCTGATAGTGCAGCAGAAACAACAGGAGCGCTAACTTAAAAAAGCTGCTGCTGGACCTGGGACAACCTTGCATATCTCCATGTGAGAGTGTCACTGCTCATCCCTCTTGTCTTATTTTTTAAGCTCTGGGAGATCTGTGGTATAAATAGAAGAGATTTCAATTTGAGGGAACTTAATTAAAAAAAAAAAATAAAAGGCTAAGCTGAGGTGGGCATGACAAAGCAAAACACAAAGCCAGGGAGAAGGCAACTATGCTCTGAGTGCTGACCTTTTAAATCAGCCAGCCATGTGAAATAACATTCTCTGGGAAAGAGAGAGATAATTGGATGTCTGGTCACCCCTCTAGCTCTGCATGAGAGGAAGGGAGCAGTGTTAGCTTTTCATATTTCTTTCAGATCATGCTTTTTGGCTCGGTTCTTTGATGTCTCTTCTCAGTAGACATGCATGGAAGGAATCTACAGGGCTCTTTCCTCCTCAGAGCCATTACAGCAGGCCCACTGCCCTTTCTGCAGACAATCCTTAGGCTAGATACCCTTTCTTCTTGAAACAGAGCTATGAGTCACCAGCACCCCCGCTTCCCTCCCATCAGTGCCAGGGCAGGATTGCTCAACAAGAGAGACCTTTCATGGTTTAGCTTTAGTATCGGCCGCTCACTGCCGTTAGAGATAGTTTTGGCCACAACATCCTCACTGCGTATCACTAGCAAGATGTTATTGCGCAGTTGACCTATTAATGGTGTAGCACACTAATCAACTAGTTGTATGATGATGCCATCATGGATGCTTCCGTTTGGTCGCTGTGCTTAAGCAAGACCACATGTGTGCGTAGTCCCGGTGCTGCCATCCCACCCATCTGCACACAGGGATACGGCACTGAGCAGATGCTGTGTTTGAGTGGGACGGTATCAGCACCATTACCATTGATCAGGCTCTAGGTTCACAGAAATAAATAACATACAGTTTTGTTCACACTATCCTTGTGGTCCACGCCCAGGAGAAAGCCCTGGTCTTGGTGAGACTGCCTGTGTCCACTCTGCTGTAGGCCATGTGAGCTAGCTACTCCCACACAGCCCGGATTTGATTTTCTCTGTGTGGGACATATCTCCTTGCCAGGGTGTGGGGGAGTGTGTGGTTTTCCAGGAATAAAAAGAAAGCTTTGTCATCGCTGCCAGTGGTGCTTTTATAGCACAGCGCTTGGGGTTTGTCCTGCAGGCTCACAGGATGGAGTAGGAACAGGCAGGGGCTTGCAGCCAGCTGGAATGTCAGAGGATTCACCCGTGCGGATGCACCAACTTTGACAGAGCTCTTGTCTGTTTTGCCATGGGAATCTAAAGGGGATTAAGGCCCTGGAGATCAAGAGGAAGGAAAAGTAATAGAGGGAGAGAGGGTACTTGACAACATAGACATGGCCTGAAAGTGTCCCCTCTAGTCCAGGGAACATAGACATGGCACACAGGCCAAATATGAAGCAAAATGAGATTTTTTAAATAGTAATTTGCTAGGCTGGTATACAGCTGGAAGTTGTATTTACTGGACTGCCATTGAAAGAGGTAGCAACCACAGCGAACAGAAGCATCTTGTCTCTGAAAGGCAGTGCCTCCCAGCTCTTTCCACGTCTACATGTTTGCTTCCCTTGCAATGTGGGAAAGCAAAATGCAGTAGACAAATAAACCCGATCCAGACTAAGCCTTTCTCCCAGACAGGCTGAACTGTATCTAAATTGTCTTTTTCTCTAACCTGTTATAAAAAATTTCCAAAGATGGAAAACCTCTTCCAGTGCTTCACTGTTCTCACCAGGAAGACATCTAATTCAAACCTTTCTTGTCCCAGTTTAACTCCATTACTTTGTTTACCAGTTATTATTTTAAGAGTATTACCAAGGCTGATCAGTAATCTCTAGGCTCAGAAATCGTAACTCTCAGTTTTTTCCTATGCTTTCTAGATCATGCATGACCACTCTTGGAGTTTTCCTTGTACTCTCTCTAGCTGGTCTACATTTTCTCAAAGAAAATCGCCTAAATAAGTTGAATTATTTCTACTTCAACCATTTACTGATGCCAAATGAAACAAGAGATTTTATTCACAAGTCTTACAGATGATGCTGTTACATACGTATCTTTGATTTTGTGTATGTGTAGCCAATTATGTGAAAATGGCAAAGGCAACATTTGCTCTTATTGAATTGCTTTCTCCATTTTTCCAAAGTATTTCTCCAGTTTCTTAAAACTGTTTTCAAATCTGATCTTGAACTCCATCAGACCTGCAGTTTCTCCCAGCCTGGTGTTATCTGCTCTCATTTTAAGCAGTTAAATAAAACACTGAAATAAAAAAGATATAGGATAGCCCCCTGCAGATGACACTTAACTGTTGCTTTAGATTAACTGTGAGCTCTACTTTCCAAGCAGTCTTGCATCTGTCACTTAACAATTTCCTCTAGACCATATTACTTCAGTTTGCTTGGAAGAACGTTATAGGAGAGAGCATCAAACAATTATTAGTTATATGATACCTATCCTATCTGTCAAATATAAAAAAATCTGTTACCAGATATGTTTAGTAGAATATGTTCTTGGCATACCTGAAACCCATATTTGATGTTATCTTCTTGTTGCATCCATAAACTGCCTGATTATTTTCCTAGTGTCTTTCTGGAAGTGAAAATTGATCCAGCTACTTTACTCCTCCTGTTCGTCTAACACCAGGGCCAATTTTTCCCTGTTCCAGTCTTCTGAAACCTTGCCCGTCACCTTTAATACCCCAAATAACCACTGAATTTAATCTTCAATTAGGAAAAAGGATAATTCTGTCCTCTAGAGCTAAATTTTTAAAGGATTTTCAGACTTCCAGTATGACCTTATCACATGAAGTTCTTCAGAGAACTCATCCCTAATATGAGTCTGAACTTTCCTTACCAGGCTGTGGCCAGTGATAACCAGACCATACACCCCATTTGCTTGTTCATCAGGTATAATTTTTGGTTTTTTTGAAGATTTTTCAAATTGAATGTTGATTTCATCGCTGTCCAGAAAGGAGTCTGGCTTCATCTTTTTCCTTGCATTCCTAAAAAAAATCCAGAATAATAGTGAAAAGCTTGTAAAGATACATCTTTTATTAAAGCAGCTTCATGAAAATAAAAAAATTGATGCTTCTCTGATATAGTTTGGTCCAATTTTCCCTGTATCCCTACAACAACATGCATGGTTTAGCTGCTCCTTTTTTTGTGCAGACAGCCAACATTCTTCTGCAACTCTAACAAGTGTGTGCTAACTTGGGATGATTTGAAGTCAAACAAACCATCTTAATACTGTGAAGGACAGTATCCCAAAGGGCAACCAAATTTTGCACATTGTCTGACAATCACCTACTTCAACAGAAAAGGACTGAAAAACTTTCCTATTTTCCACCTACGCCTAAGAACTTGTGTCTGCTGAGGAAGACGGATTCCCAGATAATGCTAGAAAAGAATCATATCCGGACAAAGGACAGCAATGTGGATGAATGGCAATAGGAGTAGAGTAACAGCATAGCTCAAATTTGGGGTCAAAGGCTTTGTGGCTCCAGATGGCTTGTGGAATGTCAGCTGATATCGCCTGCCTGACTCTGCTTATACATTTATATAGATTAGAGCTCTCAGATCAAGAAGTTTCAGAGTTTATTCTCAGAGGAGATTTCTACGCTATGTCACTCCTGGATCTTCCAGGGACCCAGCTAGCTGTTACCTAAGAGGTCCCTAAATGAACTGCATCAGGTAAAGTCCACAGGAAAAGAAAGGTGGAATAATAAAAAATACAAACACTGTGCCATTCCAGTGACACTGCACAGCAACGAAGCTGTGTATTTCAGCCATTTACCTCAGTTCATTAAGTACGTCATCAGATGTGCTGCCTTCAATAACGAAAACATCTTCCATGTCATCATTCAGCAAGTTGCAGGAGTAACCAATATTCATTGCCGTCTCTGGGAAAGATAAAGCAGGAGGATGACCCATCTTAACAGCCCCAAACTCACACACAGTCTCTGTGGTCTTTTAACACACACATGACAAAAGCTCTTTCTCACTCAAAACAGCTCTGAGCCTTTCAGTTTCAACAGTTTAAGAAAGCCAGGAGAGTCACTTTGATGGATGTAGCAGCAAATTTCCCCTAATTGGGCTTTATAAGGCCACAGAAAAAAATAATTCTACAAAAATGAAAAAAAGCATAAAATACCCTTTTGTCAACATACTTGGAGCAACAAGGAACATTTCATGTTGATTCCAAAATTTTTTTCCAGGATATTTAACTTTCCCTCCCCCTTCCCCCAGAAAAGCCTCAAACCATAGTTCTGAAGAAGAAAAACAAACACATTTTGTTCAGAAAATTCTGGGGAAAACATATTTTGGTATTTAACAAGCACAACTATTAGATTCAGAACAGGACAAAATGAAATGTTTCATTTTTCTCACAATTTCTCTGCTCGGTTCTTGGATGAAACTATTTGCAAACACTTTTTTCCTCCCTGAAACATCAGTGTTTCAGTGAAGTTGCTATTTCTCCAAAAGAATATATTGGAATCTAATCACATTTTTCTCCAATTTAATGCTTTCTCCAAAAGCCTGTGTTTCCTCCATTTCTATTCTGCGTCATTAATGACAGGACCAAATGGAAACAGACTCAACATCTACTTTAGCATTACAGTCCCTTGAAAGCAGGACAAGATTTTTTCCACTTTCTTCACCAAGTTGGTCAGCTGTACTAAATTGACACCTTTTCACAGCATATGACAGGGACTATGGGATGCTCGTTGTCACATGTCTGAAGGCAAAGGATGCTGCCTTCAGACTGCTTCCAGCCTCAGGACAGCAATTAAGAACTAGCTACAGTTATCTGGTCTAATTCCAGGTAACTGAAGTTTTGCCTAGTTGGCAATGAGGCAAAGCCCTGTAGGTTTGTCCTCTGTGCAGTTTTTCACAGGAGTAAGAATCAGAACATGAGTGTTAGTGGAACCATCCCACTGGAGAGAAGAGAAACATGCAAAACTGTAGGCCCTTTACCTTGCTTGTCTCCAGTAAGAACCCATATCTTAATGCTGGCTTTGGCAAGAGTCTCGATTGTCTGTGGGACGCCATCTTGTAACTTGTCCTCAATTGCTGTGGCACCTAGCAGCTTAACAGAAAACGGCACGGAACTGGTAAGTTTTTCCACTGCTAGCAAAGGAGAAAGTATTAGACCTCCAGGTAATTAGTCAAGCAAACACAAATGAAAGCCTGAAATAGGATTCATTCTTCCTCAGCAAATTTAGTGTACGGAGTAGAGCCCTCATCCTGCCAATGTTCTAGTGTCTAGTCCTGCAGGCTCAGCTGGGTCATGAATGTGCATGAAATTATTTACCAACATGTTTTCAGACCTACAGAATCACAGAATCACAGAATCTTAGAGGTTGGAAGGGACCTTGAAAGATCATCTAGTCCAAACCCCTGCCAAGGCAGGGTCACCTAGAGCACGAACGTGTCCAGTCGGGTTTTGAATGTCTCCAGAGAAGGAGACTCCACAACCTCTCTGGGCAGCCTGTTCCAGTGCTCAGTCACCCTCACAGTGAAAAAGTTTTTCCTTATATTAACACGGAACCTCCTATGCTCAGCTTGGACCTGTTGCCCCTTGTCCTATCGCTTAATGAGACCGAGAAGAGCCTGGCTCCATCTTCCCGACACTCACCCTTAACATATTTATAAATGTTGATAAAGTCACCCTTCAGTTTCCTCTTCTCCAAGCTAAAGAGACCCAGCTCCCTCAGCCTTTCCTCATAAGGGAGATCTTCCACTCCCTTAATCATCTTTTAAGGGAGTCTACAGGTCTACATTATTCCACATGCTACCTCCACAGCAGAGAGAGCTGTCACTGAGGAACGAAGATAGCTGTGGATCCGTGTCCCCACACCTCCGTACGCATCCTCTAGTGTGGAGCTTGCTCCCATTCATGTTGTACTGTGGCAGTCATATGGCTGCCAAACATCTTCTCAATCCCACAACAGACCTGTCCCCATCCCTGCTGTCATGCAACTAAACCACAGACTGCTTAGGACACAAACCTTCATTGTTTTAAAGTTATGACTTTTTCTCGATTTGGAGATACTTGGTGGCTTTAAGCTATTGTCAAAGGGACAAGAAGGTATTGCTGCTAGCTCAGGTTTAGACAATGTCTGCTGCAACCTACTTCCTGCTCTTGGGAGACTAAATTCAGAGGTTGGCTTTAAGCCAGCTTTAAGATCCCTTTCAGCTTCTTGCGATGTTCATCACTCATCAGCTATGAGTGTTATCAATGTAGATAACAGTTCTGAGGGAAGTTCTCTATAAGGGTCCTCAAAACTGCACAATCCACATTTCGCAGCAGTAGTCCCTGGCCCAGCTAGTGAGAACTTAAACACCTGTAGCATTAAAAGCTACCTCCTGGGTGTACCTGCTCCTCCTTGGCAGCCGGAGTCTGAGCTGGAAGCCCAAAGATGGACACTGATGTCAAACGTGCCCAGGAACAGAAAACAGGGTATGTGTTCCCCACAGCCATTGTCTCTCTGGAGCTGCAGAAAGGCACGGTAGTGTTGCTGACAGGCCTTTGCCTGTCTGCCCATGACCTGGTGTAAATGCAGCTGGTGGGATAGTTGTGACCTCTTCCTGAGTGTGGGTCTTACTTAGTTTTTAGGTCAATCAATTATAAATAGTATTTTTAGTACTGTTCTCTGAATATAACCATGTTCCTTCCTGATTCCCTCTTGTGCTTTTATCCTTACTCTCCCTAAGGACCGTTTATGAGGAGCCTGCCACACACAGGGACTTCTGCTTCTGCCCATCAAGTTGACTATGCTACTTGGCAGTCCTCTACATCTCCACAAGACCCTTCTACATTCTTGCTGACTCTGGCTCTCACACTCATTCTCTGTCACAAGCCAGGATTTCCTACACCTACCCTCTGCCTCTCCCTGCAGCACCCTTGGGAAGTAAAGTCACTCCCGAACAGACTCCTGCCTGGTGTAAAGAGTTTTCTTCTGAGCCTGACTTCTTCCTGCTGTGAGCTAAGGACCTCTTCTTGACTCAGGCCATGAGCTTCATAAAACTTTCTTGCAAAGCAGCTGGCTCCTTAACCTCCTAAACCTCTGTATCTTTCCTGCTTTGGACATGATCCACACAGCATTTACACGATGTATTCTCTGGACTGGAGGGTTAGCATTTTCCCAGACCGGACTCAGAAGGGCAGTAGACTCTGCCCCATGGACCATGCTACTTTCAGAGGTCAGCAGCTCCTTGGCTTACACTTGCTTCTTCCCAGGCCCTGCTGGCATCCGGAGCGTACAGCTAATGAAGAAGCGACAGTGTGGCTCCCAGGATTTCTGAGATTTCAGGAAAGCACGGCTGCAAGAGCAAAAGCTGAATTGCTTCCCCTCAGATCCCACACATCCTTTTCATTCATTATTCACAGCTCTAAAACACAGGCAGAACTCCCCCCCAGGGCATTCAAAAAGCTGTAGCAACACTTATGGAGAAAAGAATGACTTGAAGATCACAGTTTAGCCTTATTTTAAATTGACACAAATACGTTCATGGACATCATCTCCCCATTCTGCCAGGGCTGCAAGAACAAAGAAGATACTCTCTGAAATGGAGGGGCACTGGGGATTATTCACTGCCTGCCATTTCAAAGACAGGAAAATAAATAGATCATCCATTTGCACATACAAAGGGCAGCTATGAAGTATTTGTGTTTACGTCATCTCCCTTAGGCTCTGTTATGTCACTTCATCATGAGAAAGCTACCCTCACACCCACGTGAGTTAAAATAAAACCATTCCCCTGCACTGGTGGCTGACACCCCCATTACGGGCTCCTGATGGAGGTGCCAGTGAAAACCCAGGACTGCCGTATTCTTAACTGCTCCTGCCACACAACCCACTGAGCTGTCTGCAGAGCAATGTTTACTGAAGTCATACTGAGCTGTTTATTGACAAACCACCATCCTAGTGCCTCCCCCACAGCTTGGCCCAGATTCCCTGAAACACCAACCATTAGGTCTTTTTCAATCTCTTCATACAACTCTGACAATTTATCTTCTCGTCCTTCCAAGGCAGTGCTTGCTTCATGGTGACGCTTGATCCAGTCCTGAAAGTAATCTTCATCCAAGTTTTTATAGGCCACCACGAGTGTCCTCAGACCTTCACCAGCAAACTCCTGCAAGACAGTGGTGAGGCGGAATAGGTCAAAAAAGAACGATCTGCTCCCCTGGGCTTACAAAGGACCCTCGGAAAGCAAATGGCTATCTGTAAAGCTTCTTGCCTAAAGTCTGCAGAGGAAACGTGAAAAAATCACACCTTAAACCAAAAACCTTGGGGTACTTTTTGAAAACTAGTTCCAGACCACTTTATCATTGCAATCTGTGGTCTTACAAAGAACAAATTCAAAAGAGCTTTCCTACTTTCTGGCTCTAAAGAAGATTTGCCAGGCATTTTTTTTCCCAGGCTTGTATTTCTCAGCATAAGCTTCAGAACAGTGAGACCTTAAACACCGAACCAACTCTTGAATTTTGGGCCTGCGCTCAACATTTTTAGGGTACAAGTGCTGACTGAAATGCGCAGCATGAGTGCAGTCAGCCATGACCTCTCAACAAGTCCTTGTAAGTGCTTTCTGCAGATGTATGATTGCCAGCATGAAACTCAGTGTTTGGTGGATAAATAGAGAGATATCTGTGAAAACTGACATGTTCTCCCAGGCTTGGGGTCAAGGTGCATCAGGAACAGGCCATATCCACAGCCCACCTCTGCTCTGCCCTCTCCTTCACCTGGTGCCCATCCTGGATATCTCATAGCAGTTCAAATGACACCTGGTGCCCATGCTTAGGCAAGTGATTTGAGACCTAAGACCTTACAAATTTATTTTCCTTTCCATTCCCCATGAAAAAAAAAATATGACAAAGAAATAGTTCTTGGGTGCTGCTTCTGAAATCTCCTTTTTGTCTCAACACAAAGTACATTTCCATACCCAGAGAAAATGAAACCATCAAATGCAGAGATGTTGTGCAGAAGGAAACACTTACGTTCAGGTGTTCTGTGGTCTCCTCTTTAAGAGAGTCACAGGATGAATGAAGCAGTTCGTAAAGGATGGTGTCAGCTCCCTTACAGTACAAAGTCAAGTCACCTTCTGGACTCCGCACTACAAGGAAGAGGAAAAGAAATGCTACAAATCCTAGAACGAGGCACCTGGGGTTCACAACACTTGCATCAAAACAAAGAAAGGATTTTAGAGGTGTCCAAACTCCACCAAGTGTTGCTAACCTCTCAGGAATCAAGTCAAGCTTTGCATAAAACTGAAGATAATGCAACAACTCTCCACATTAGTGGTAGCAGTACAGGCAATTGTACCCAGATGGACCTGGTCTGAGCAGATGCTCTGTTTGACTATGTGTTCCCACAGGCAACACTTCAGGACATCTGCGTTCAAAAGTCAAAACCAATTTGTTCTTAGGGAACTGGTCCTGCTGCGCCAGTAGCAGTAACGGTAAGACCGCTCTCTTGCTACAGTTATATTCCAGTTCCTGAAATATCTGAGGGCATTGGAGGGTTAATGAAGGCTACACAAGATTTCTTGAATCATTGCTCCATTTTCCTTTAAGGAAAGTGGGCTTCTCTATTCATCCTTGTGTTCTCCTTTCCCACATCCTCAGAATTTGCTGGTAATTTTGAAGCTGATTTAGAAGGGAAGTCTCTCCTGCACTGTCATGAAGGAGGTAAGATATGCAAAAAGCTTAGTGTCTTCAGGAGCCTGCTCTGTCATTGCAGTCCGGATGTTAAGATGTTCTTCCACTGGCCTAAGTTAAGTATTTATCTAGCACTGTTGCTACGTAGTTGAAAAGTCAAGGCAGCCCATTTCAAGTGCTCAGAAGTAAATTATTCAGAAAACATTGCAAAGGAGGTCTCCCAGGAAAAGGCACCATAGCAGAATGAGGGCTGACTTGAGAGCCTAATAAGTCAGGTGGGAAAGAAGAGAGCAAATGTCTCCCTGGAGATGTTTAAAAAACACATAGATATGGCACTCCAGGACATGGTTTAACAGGCATGGTGGTGTTAAGTTGATGGTTGGACTTGATGATCTCAGAGGTCCTTTCCAACCTTAGTGATTCTATGATTCTATGATTCCAAAGGAAACATACCAATAACAGACATTCGCTTGCGAACATTGTTGAAATCAAGAATAGCCAGGAGTTTGTAGACTTTTGTTTCTCCCATTTCGACAACAGTGATGGTCTCTGGTGTGCGAGCTCGGAACACAAATCCAAAGTTTCTGGCAGCAGTGACAAGGGCTCCCTCGTCAGGAGATTGCGCCTGATACACCAAGTTACCTGACATGCAGGGGTGGAAAAAAAAAAAAAAAGCAATGTGGCTTCTGCCTCTTTCTGAGGCTAAACAAATACAAAATCAAAGACATTGTATAGCGGTTAACACTTTGCTTTTCTTTCTAGCCCCAGAGGTGAAGCACTAAAAAGCAACTTATGTCCACGTGTCTCCATCAAGTCCCATCACCCCATGCTCCAGACCAGTGCAAGAGGCCTCCGAGACTCTTTTGGGGTCTTTTATCACTTTTTTGGAGTCCAGCCGATCTCACTGAGAGGGCAACTTCCTGGGACTTAACCCTTTCTAGTTACATCTATATGTATTTTTCTCATCTATATTTTCACCTTATATATGTTAATTAATGGTTCTAGCCTCTAAAACACAATTTTCACCCTGCCTGGGATTTGAGGAGACTGACCCAGTAGCTGCGGGAACACTGGGTGAGCAGAGTTAATGAGTCTCCAGTGGATAGGTGCTCTGCACTCTTTGCTTTATAGGACTTGGCGCAGAATAGAGAAAGAGTGGGGCAAGCCATCTGCCACCTCAGGGAAGCTGTGGCACCTGCAGTTTCCGCACTCCAGAGATGTGGTGTTTGCAGTAGTGTCAGCTCCACCACAGGAACACACAGGCAGTGGAGGCCCTGGTCCTTTTTCTTCCCATGTGGCATCTCCAAAGACACTGATATATGTGTAGCCATATACTACAGAAAATCACCAGGGAGCCAAAAGGACCAATAACAGCTTCTGTGGAGAGAAGACATGCTGTGGTGCTTGGTGAACATAACCACTCAGTTTGGTGCCTTCAACAGTCCTCACCTTCCTTCTTCTCTTCTGGCATCACTGTGTGACAAAGTGAGAGCAGCCGGAAGAACCTGTGCGTCGGCACATCACCCAGCTTCACAGCTTCAACCAGGCTATGGTCATAGAAAGCAAACTTCAGGTCGGCTAAGTGGTTGTATGAGAAATCAACCTTCTCCGTGTTCTGCAAAAATAAGGTTCGGTGTTATTTGTGGAGCCCTCACATGCTTCCATCGTAGCCCCCCTCCCTTTCATTTACAAGGGGCTGTGTGTCCTGCAGGGCTGTTCACGACAGAGACTGATGAGTCTAAGTAAGTGGGAAGCCGTGAAAGCTACTGAACCACAGGAGAGGACAGGCCCTTGAAGTGCCTTTCAAAGCAGCACTCAGGCTGAGTACCTGATTAGCTAAAGGTTCTGTCTGTACGACAGCAAATGCTCCTACGGGATCCCTGCCAAAGGATTTCTATAGCAAAGAAATGCCTGCCTTCAACACACGCCTGCTTGGTGGCATCATGCTTCTGATTTAAATGGCTGCCTGTGACAGGGGAATGTGGAACCTCAATTTAAAACAATTCAAAAGGCTGTGTCATCCACCTTATTCTCCAAAAGCAAGAAAAAGTCCTGATATGGAAAAAGAAGACACACAAGTGATGTAAAGTTTCAACAACACAGGCACTGCCCATTTTGTCTGAAAACAAGGAGCCCCAAGCAGAGGAGAATGTAGAAATAGTTAGAAGCTTTCAGCGTGATGTGTCATGGAAGAATGCACTGCTGAGCCTGCCCAGGACGATTCCGACTCCCACCCCATCCCCGATGAGCTCAGAGTTTCCAGGATGGGCGTCATCCTCTTGACCTCTGTAAACTGACATTTAGCACTTACCACAAGAGCACAGGCCCACCCCACACACACTCTGCACAACAAGGTCCAGGCACTGCAACACCCTGGATGTTGTGGGCAGCAGCCTATTGACCTGCAGGACTGCTCCGGTGAGTATCATGGGCAGGAGCTGCTGGGCAGCCAGTGGCCAGGAGACCAGCGTGTCTCCCCAAGCAAGTCATCCCTTTGCATTTTGCAGCCTGAGCGAGGGCAGTCTGGTGGCAGCGCACTCAGCACAAATAGCCAATTTCAGTTGGTAATTTAAGTTTTAGACAGCCTGGAAATGAATCATTGGAATGAGGAGTGGGATTTTCATCATCATCTTGCTGTTTGTTACTTGGATTGCTGCATGCAGTTTTCAGATGTTTTAGGCAGTGAAATCTAAGGCATGTGGGTTTGTGCCAGCAAGCAGAGGCTAGAAAAAAATTGAGAAGTCACCCATTTTCACACTTTTCAATGTCCAGACATTAGGGGAATTTGACAGCAGCCTTGTTATTGATAACAACAGAACTCACTGATTTCCCACCAAAGCTTTAATTAACTGCCAAGGATAATAAAATCTACCAATGTCCAATTTTCCAATAAATATCAGTGACGAAGTACTTAAAAGGAGCTGTGCATGCACTAGGATGTCAAGTGAAGCTGAGGGAACAGTGGACACTCAGGCTACCTGACCTGCAGGTTTAAACCAGACTTTCTGGAAGGGAATGCAACTCTGCCAATCCTCCGTGAGAGCACACATCCCTGTTGCCAGGGTCAAGAGCATCATCTCTTGTAGAGTCAAGAGCATGAGCTGTGCCCGGGTGGGTTGTGTTCACTAGCACCTATGCAGGCAGGTTCACAGAAAGCACAGATCCTGCTATCGCTTGAGCACTTACCTCATTTATTTCTATTCTTTGTCCAGACATATCATACACATCACCTGCAAGCAAGAAAGACTGAGTTTATAGCTGTAAATTCTGGATAAGTGCAGTCTCTGAGCTTCTCTACCATAAAAATTCGTTTAAGTGTTTTGAAGGTCGTATCTAGTTAAAACGTTTCAGTAAGCACGAATTTCTTGACATGGGTACTGGAGACTGATGATTCATATCAGTTCCTAGGTTAATCCACGACAAAATCCAGAGACTGACAGATGCTTGAAATGCAAAGTAGTTTCCATAAAAATGGCTGATACTTGGGCAAAGAAGATTTGGCTCAACTTGAACCCAGAAAGGATGTAGTGGTGGGTAGGAAGGAAAGGTGCTTTCAGGGGATGACTTCTCTTGTACCTTCCCTTTTCAATGTGAGACAAAATCCTGCTCCTGAATCATACCGGGTTTGCAACAGTCCCTGAACAACCACAGAGGTGGAGTTGTCAAAGCCAATTCTTCCCATATCTAGGTACTAAGGCTGCTCCATTCATCTTCCCTGAACTGATAATCTGGTCACAGAACTGGAAGGCATGTCATCTCCAGGAAATACTACTGAAAATTCTTGTGCCTGAAGAAAAATTTCACTTGGAAAGCCTGGATTGTGCCCAGCCCAGCTAGATTCAACACTTCATTGAAATAAGATTGAAATAAAGTGAATTACTTGAATGAGGTACCTTCCAGTACCTAAAGGGGCCTACAGGAAATCTGGAGAGGGGCTGTTTACAAGAGCAGAGACTGCTAGAACAAGGGGGAATGGGTTTAAACTAAAAGAGGGGAGATTTAGATCAGATGTTAGGAAGAAATTCTTCCCTGTGAGGGTGGTGATGCCCTGGCACAGGGCTTGGAAGTGTTCAACACTTCCAGTCCCTGGAAGTGTTCAAGGTCAGGTTGGATGGGGCTTTGGGCACCCTGGGCTGGTGGGGGGTGTCCCTGTCCATGGCAGCGGAGTGGAACCAGATGGTCTTTGAGGTCCCTTCCAACCCAAATCATTCTGTCATTCTGTAATGATAGATCTATACCTGCACCAGCAACCTCAACTGTGACCAAAGTCAATGTAGCTACTGGTACTCCTTCACAAAAGCCCTGAAGGTGCAGAAAAGCTCAGAAGCCATGTCTCCTCAGAACTGCGCATCAGTTGATCCCCTGCGAACTGTAACCAGTAGGGTTTTAGACACCTTTTTCCCAACGGGAAACATAAGCCTCCAGAGTACCTCCCCTGGCAGCAGAACTAATTAGTTCTCCTGGTTTTGCTGGGATAGAATCACAGAACTGATTTTCTGCACAGAAAAGCTGCACTTTAGAGCAGACTGCAGCACTTAATTGTGTGACAACAAAGTTGATAAGCCACTTGGATTTAGTTTATGACCAGCTGTGGAATGCAGGTTTCCATAGTGATCAAGGTCTTGAGCAGTTCTGGGATAGCCAGGTGCAGAAGCTGGGGGGGCGAAAGCCAGGGCATCTGCCCCGAGCTGGCCAACAGAAGGGTTCCACACCATAAATGTCACGCTCCCTATAAATTAGGAGGTTCTCTGGGATGACCCTCTCTCTCTGATGGCTGCCGTCCCTTGGAGGGCCTTGCCCATCATCCCATTCCTGAGCCTTGCTCTTTGCTCCCGAGACCTCCTCTGCTGGATGTGGTGACTGTCACGTTCCGGCTGGAGCTGCGCTGCTCGCTGTGTGCGGCACCAGCACTCACTGCTGGGGGGGGCCGCTCGCCAGCCCTGTGTCGGCTGAGTGTAACCTGCTGTGTTTTATACTGGTGTTGGTGTTATTAAGATTGTTACTCTTTTATTAAATCCTTTTCTATTTCAACCCACAGGTTTCCTTTGCTTTCCCCAATTTCTCCTCCTCATGCAAGGGGGGAGGGGGCATTGGGAAATAAAACAACTGTCTAAACCATGACATTAATCCTTTCTGGCATGGCTTTCCCAAATGCCCCTGAGCAGCAAATCCAAAGAAGTATATTCCTAGGATGAAGCTAAGCACTTAGAAAACTACAGACAAATGACTGTCCACCTTCTTTCCATGTATTTCCCATTCATTTCTTGCATCCACATCCTATATCTATGTTAGTGGAGACATCCACTTTGGAAAAGTCAACTGAGCTGAATAAATGAACAGGTGGAATATTTTTTCAGACGGTTTAGCAGCACTAATTTTGGCTAGCATAGTAGCACTGTTTCAGATATGGTGATCTCCAAATACATACAAAACAAGATTTATAGGAAGGAATAACTTCTTTTATAGGACAGCTGATAGCATGGAGAAAAAAATACAAGCTTTCTGGCACACTAGTCCATCAGCAGGTCTGACACAGGCAAAACAGGCATCAGTCTATGATAAAGGGTGACTGATTTCTCTTGGGGAATCTAATGATGTTAATCAATTAGTCAGTTTATGAATTGTTAGCACCTCTTGAGCAGTACAAGAAAACTGCCCGGGGCCACACGATGAAGGAGTCTCTTAAGTCAATGACTGTTAGGATCTAACAGAGCTAACAACTTTTGTTTCCCATTTTTTCCAGCTCCCCAAAACTGTTCTGTATTCTAGCAGGTGAAGCATGCCAGGGCTAAAGACAAATGACCAGGCCATTGACTCGGTGCCGACTGAAGGCTCAGCTACCTGAACAGGATGTGGAAAACTGCTGCTCGTGACATGAGAAATTGCTGAATGTGAGAGCTAATGGTGCGAGAAGCTGACAAAATCTGCAGATAACACCATGAGGGATGGCTGATTTCACAAGCAGTTAAGAGGGAGTTAGTTACATAAGTTATGTGTTATGTTTTGCAGTGTTAGCAACACGTGGGAAACCATGTCAATAATACCGTAAAAGGCCGAGATTACCTAGGTAGTGATATATTAAAAAAAAAAAAATCCCCCAAAAACTCACCCAAATTTCAGTACATATGGAGCAAAACTGGGAACAGTGAGGAAAATGTAATAAGGTGCAGGTTCTTTTGTTGGGACAATACTGGGGCAGAAAAAGGGAGGTTAAAAGGGTGGCAAAAAGGGGAAACAAAAGACAGGAAAATGACCATGTGCTATGCAAGTGATGTAATCAGGGCTGTCCAGGCACCCCTGATGGGCAACCCTGCACTTGATCATTGCAGTTTCTTACAAGACACTCTGTTACGGATGTCACTTTTAGTTTCTGTGGACCAGGAGGTATATAATAAAATAAAACTCAGAGAATAGGGCAAATAGGTGACATACCATAGGCTTTGCCATTGATGGAGCACTTGTTGAAACACATGATGTTCTGAGTGAGAGTTCCTGTTTTGTCTGAGAAGATGTACTTGATCTGCCCCAGCTCTTCATTGAGTGTAGTGGTACGGGCCTGAGCCGGCGTGTTATTCAGCGGGTAATACATTTTACGGTCCCAGTCAATGTAGAAACTGTTACCCAAGCGTATAATCTCCACACTGGCAAAAGAGACGGTGATAGAATATTCATTAGTTTAAGGAATAAGATCTTTATCTTCAGCACCACCATTAGTGATTGCAATTAGAAGACAACTTTGAAGGTAATAACAGGATGTGCTCATCAGGTTGTCCTCAAATGGCCTGTAGTATGCAATGCTGAAGCAAGCCCTGCTGAAATTATGCTAGGTTTATAGCAAATTCCTTTACTTTATTTATAAAACAATGTCTTTTAAATGTATTTGAAAAGCTGCAGAACTTTTCAGAGTGAGCAGTGAGGCAGGAGCTGTGGTTTTCACTTGGCACAGTTTCGTGAGTGGTGCTCAGACGGAGAAGGTTTCCAGCGGGGTTCTGGGCTGAGCCCAGTACCAAGAGATGAGCACAGCCACGACTCAAACAACCCACAGCGTCACAACAAACAAGTCATTGTGTAACCCAATACAACCAAGGAGCCATATCAGCTTGCAGATGACATGAATTTCCACTTTGCTGTTGGTGTGACATAGTGGACAGGAACGGGATTAATTCCTTGTATTTACCAACGCAAAAGAGAGTCTCATGAGCGAAGCTGAAGAGTTAGGGGCAATGATAAACTATACAAGCCTACTCAGCCTACACCCCAACCTCAAGGTTTTGAGAGCATCACAGACACACTGTCTACTCCTTACCCCTGCTTGCCTATCTGCAATAACGAACATAGCACTACGTTCTCTAAGAAGTGGCAACATTCACTGTGCTCATGTAGCACAAAGTACGATACTATGGATCCTCAACCTGATTACACCTACTTACTTGGCAATCCAGTCCTCACATGAGTCCTACAACCACCTCAAAAAATGTGCCATTCACTTTGATGGGCAGTGCAAGTGGGAGAGAGCAAGATGCTGCCAGTAACAGGCTGCCAGTCTTACTCCTATAGCATCCTACACCAATACCCCTGTAACTGAAAAATCATCCTTTCCTCTTCCAGGGCTCACTGCCACTCCTGCTCCAACCCGACAAAGACATAATACTCAGCATACAGAAGAAAAGCATTGTTGTGGTTGTGTGCAGTCATCTACAATGGGGTTGCTTTTGTGTCTAGGGAAAATGCTGCTCCCCGTTAAGGCAAAAGCTAAACGTCTGCTAAGATGAAACATGAAAGGAGATTCTGGCACGTACCTGACGTAGAGTGAAATTGGCACCACCGTGTTTAGAATGATCACGTATGACCAGAACATGAGGAAGCCAGAGTAGGAGGCAGAGTTGACACCTTCTGCCCAGGGAAGATAGACCTGGAAGTAGTAGCCCTTATCATACTCCCAGATGCCATTACCAATGGCTAGGATAAGACACATCAGTGCTAAGAATGCAAAGATCTGAAAAAAACCAAACAAACAAACAAAAAAAACCCCTGAAATACTGCATTTTAGAAATGACGAGTTAATATTATGTACATGTTAATTAGAACACCCTAGTGAGATTGGTTTGGACAGCCTGAATCACAGGAAAATGTTCCTAGGGGTGAAGGAGGAAAACCAGCAAAGTTATGACACTTTTAACCCAAGGACAAAATTACACAGTGCACAGTCTGGCATTTTGGAATCACAAAACTTCAAACAGATGGGGATTTAAGTCCCAAGCAGACACCTAAACCAAGGTGTTCATGGGCAGCTGGCTGCGAAACATCAAATCTTGTTAGAGGTGAGTTGAACTGCGGGTCCTCAAACAGCTGGCTGCACACTCTGGAATGGCAACTGCCTGGAGGACTTTACCTGGCCTTTTGCTGGAGGTATCATAGTTTTCCTCAATGTTTCTGAAAAACTGCTAAAGTAATTTGTAACACAGAAAGGGAGAGTTAATCACTGACTCAGGACTTATGGTTGCCTTGGTACCTGCCCTCACAATCTGATACATTTCCTTTGAGCAAACAGAAAGCAGCACTACCTAGTGATGTGTATCCTTGCACTTTAGGAAAGCCTGTTTCCTTAAGCCTAAAGCAACCGTGGGAACAGCAACTGGGAAGAGAACTTCAAAGTGGGACACCTCAGTGAAATCTGGGACTTGCTCAGGAGCACCATTTTATAGACACTAAAACATTACATAGGTCATAAAACATTTTTGATTAAAAGAAAACTAGAAGGTACTAATATGATTATGTGGAAAAGTATACAAAAAGGGGAAGAAGGAAGTTAATAGACGTTAATATAAACTGCAAGGAATTACAGAACTACGAATATGTAACAGTCATATCAAATATCAAGAAAACAGTAAACTCATGAAGAGAGGTGTGGAAAAGGCAAACATGTTCACAACAACAGTTTTCCAACAATGAAAGAGGAAGGAAGCAGAAGGAAGTATCTATCCCATATGATGCAGCAGATGGAAAAGACAGATTATCTTCTGTGACAAGGAACACTGTGTGGCTAATAATAAGTGTCTTCAATCTAGTGGGTCCAGGTAATTTAAAGATGAAAGATTAGAGGGACTAGCTGAGAAATTCTTTTAACCAGTAAGGTTAATTTTTAACAAAGCTTTGAAAACTGTGAAGATGAATAATCTGCTAATACAAGCCCAATGTTTGAAAGGTAGAAATGGTGATCAAGGGAAAGAAGTTAGACACCATTCTTGAATGAATGCTAACAAAATCTGTTCTGTTGATACAGACTTCTACAAACATTTGGCTTAAAACAGCCAACATCCTCATAAAAATGTGAAGATATGGAATCATCAGGCTGCACAACAGAGCAATTAAAAATAATCTCTCACAAGTATGGTCATTAGGGAGGAAATATCAGGAAGCTGGGCCATTATGCATAAGGCCACCAAGTAACAATCACATTACAACAGCAATCAACCTTTTTAAAAAACAGTAATTGCGGTACAGACATAGAAGCATTGCTGGTAAAGGTGATAGTTGTATTGCTGAGGTAATTTATGAGAGGAGAAAGGTTGCTTTCATGGAGTGATTTGAATCACTTCATGAAAAGTTCACATACGACGAACTTGAATTTTAATACCAAGAAGATGCTAAAAAGGGATTGCTGTAAGTAAAGGTGCTGAACTGAGTTTCAGGGGACACATTTATTTCCCACATCAGTAGCAGCTTTTCTATTTAATTGTGGGACCACCAATAAATTACTCCACTTGTGCAATGGAGACAATATTGCTTGCTGGTGAGGAATGTGGTGCAGTGTTTTTAAACCTCTGTGAAAAGAGAGTTCAATTTCTGTTCTTGTAATCATCATCACTTAAGGATATATGAGAGGCATGACCCAGGGACAGGTAACGTCCTTTATTAAACCAATAGATGTAGGAAATGGACAAACCTGTCCATTTTTATAGATATTTCTATTGGTGAAGTAAACGATATTACTTCTCTCTGCAGGCCTTGTCTGTTGTAAAAGAAATTGATTAGAAGAGCCAGCTGGCTTTTCTATCTTATCACTGTACCCTGAATGATTCCCCATTGCCCCACAGGTTAAAAACCGTCATTTTTTAGAACACCACAATCCATGTAGGAAATTCAACGTATGATTTAGCAACAGACATATACATGGGGCAAGACAGCAGCGGAACTTTCCCATATCACAGCAGCCCTTGTCTACGATTGCACTTGCTTTATATACATTTTGCTTTATGGGCATTGTGGATGTCAGCGCTCTCATCGCTAACCGGCCCAACCTGCGTGCACTACTGGCGCTTACACAAAGGTCATGCTGTTTGCTTTGAGACAAACGCAAAAGACGGAGCCGTTAATAGTGGCCTGGGAAATTAATTTCTGTGCAGAGTAACAACTGTGTGCTGGGTGTTGCAATCATAACCACAGCTCTGCAAGAGAAGGACATGAAAAAATGCTGATCGTAGGCTTGTGCGTGGCTGTGGGGCTTCACAGTATGAACATCTTCCCTTCCTGGGTTCTGCCCATGTGGTGCCTGTGAAATGTCCTCTGCAGAGCTGAGTAGGACTTTTGTAAAGAGGAGGTGACTTTTGACAAACATTCCCTGTTGGACTGTGGATTAAAAACCTGTCTCAGTTTCTTTATTGGCATTTTTTAGTTCTGCTCTGGGATTTGAAGCAGTAAGTTGTTCAAGAGACAAAGGTGACAGCCCTGTTTCTCTGAAACATGCTCCCCTGCGCCTGCTAAAAAAGTTTTGGAGGAAAAAGCATTCTTGAAGCTGGCCGGTTCGTCCTTGGTGGAGGAACATTCCCTTCTCTCTCAGATGTGTGAGAAACATTTCCAAACCTGAAAAAACAGCTACAGTTGCCATCTGGAAAGGTTCATTCCCGATTAACCCTTGTTGGGATAGACCACGGCCACATTTAACCAGGACTCTGATGGTGAGCCCTGCTTAAACGCAGCTTTGAGCCTGGAAGTTTTATGGACAATTAAGCACAAAATAGCTTTGCCAATGTTAACATGGAACAAGTTGCGTTACACTAAAAGTGACCTATTTATAGCGAGCTGTGGCTGCTTTGTATTTCCAAACTCAAGAGCACAATATACTGACTCTTTTCATGACTGTGCTCTGTAACCTTCGACCACTCAGTGAGCTGGAAGGACCTGATGCCACATCCCCCTGGGTGTATAGAGAGCCTGGTGCTTAGGGTAGGACAGAGCTTTACTGAGACACCAAAATGTTACATGCCTTAAAAATCTGTAAAGGAGAAAAACACACCCTTGGCTCCATCAGCGCCCAAGAACCCAGGCAGAGGCTGATGCAATCGGTTGCAACTTGCTCAGTTTTTTAAAACAGAGCCAGGAGGAATTAATCTCGTTTGTATGCTTGAAGAGAGGCCAAACAGTCTGAAAGCTCTGGGTGGGACCCTTGACTTATGAGATTTGGCAAACCTTAATCGAACGCCAAATTCCGAGTTCCCTATTCAATTTTTCTCTGCTGTTTCTGTGCCCTGTGGATTCCCCATAACCCTAACCCACAGCCTATCTTCCTCCCCAGCTAGAGCATAGCAGAACACGGGAAAATGTGAAGTTTTCCAAATGCTTGCAAAGTTTTGAATGTAAGAGGGCCAAACTTTGTTTGGTTTTGCTGTCCCCTTAAGTGTAAGGGAAGAAAACACTGAGGAAAACAAGCTGGTGGTGGTAATCAAGATTTTAACTTGGTGAAGGTCGTTGTAAGTTTATTAAAGTCACAGGCATGTCCTTGCTGTACACAGAGCAAAGACTCAAGAGGGCTTGAGGATGACCCTGGAGTGGCTCTTTGTGCTTTGGCACTCACAGCAAACATGCAGATGCAGAACACTGCTTCAGAGCTCTGCAAGCTGGGATAACCGCTGCTGCTTTGGTACAGTTTGAGTCTCACAGAGGTCCACTAACACCTCCCATCCCTGGGCCCACCTAAAGACTTTTGGGATTCTGAGAAAAAAGCAGGAGGACGTGGGCTAGGATGAAGTGGCAAGGTTGGACAGTGGTGCCTATAAGTCCCAGTGCTGAGGAGGCATGAAGTCACGGAGGGCAGGGAGAGCTCAGGATAGCCTTGCTATGATGAGCAGACTGCTCTTGGACGCCTTCTCCAGGGCTTGCGCCATCCCCTAGCTGGGGATGGATCCTGGCCACAGCCTGGCTGTCAGGTTGGGGCAGAGAGCAAGGGCAGGAGGGAAGAAGAGGGAACGTTGGCCACCAGACCTTCCCAGTGTCATAAACGGAAGGTGGTGCATCATGCATGAAAAAGCATAACAAACTTGCACCCAAAGGAAAATAAAAGCCTGAAACTAAAGAGCTTTTCTTCAAGCAGCATTGAGTAAAGCAGTATCAGAGTGTATGTCTTCCTTCCCTGAGTGGCTTTGAACTCAAGCAGTAAGATCTTGGGAGAGTCTGTAAAAGAATCACTACCTCTGCCTGGAAGTATTTGCTATTTGTTAAAACTACTGACAAGCTTAACGCTCAAATCAGATCTGTTTTCCAATTTGAGGAGAGTGCCTGCTATGTAAGATTAGTGTTCTCAAATTTCCCAGCTGCTAAAAACACCATTTTCTGAGTATTAATGAGACCATGTCTAATATTTTACCCTAATGTGTTAAGTCAGAAGCTGGCATCATATAAATTAACAAACTCAATTACCAAGTCCTATGCAGATATCGCCAGAGATGCCAAGAAATCAGGAGGAAGAGGGAGAGCTGGTAATGTTTATTTAAATAGAAAATGACAACATTACTAGGGGAAAAAGGCATTTGCAGGCTTCAAAGTGATTCTCATAAAAAAAAAAAGAAAAAAGCAGAGCAAGGGAGAGCAGAGCAAATGAAAAGCTCAGAAGAAAGGTCCTTCATGCTGTCAGTGTAATGGCCTTGCTTTGCAATATGGGCTGGCAGAGGTGCTGCAGGACTTAGGTTGCTAATAAATTATTGCATAATTTTTCTTTTTATCATTAGTCACTTCTGATATTCCCTCATTTGTGTGGACAAAGAGGTGGAGCATCTGAAAATGATGAATACATCTGAAGAAATGAAGATGCATTAATCAGACTTACCACCAACACAAGGACATTCATGAGCCGATCAATGCTCGTCCGTTTAAAAGTTGTTTTTCCACTGTTCTGCATTAGTTTGGTGTCTGGTCCTGGAGATGAAAGAGGCTTGTGAATTTTAGTAATAAAGCTTAGAAGTTCTAAAGTCGATTCCCTCTGAGGCCCCACTGTGCTTTACAGCACAAATACCCATCACGGCTTTCTTGAAGGCAGGTACATACAGTTTACAGTGTCGGTGGGAAACTTAAGCAGAAAAAGGTTAAGTCACTTACCTTAGATTATATGGAGAGAGTCACGTAAAGCTATTCTGGATTTTGACCCTGTTCTCTTGTTTCAACAGTCAATCTTCCCATTCAGTTTTAATTACTTTTCACAGAATACCTGATACTGCTGTGTTATTGGTGACATATTATATATGATCTCACATGTCTACAGCAGTATAGAAACAATAGAAGGTCTATATTCATAAAAAGCATAGATATAATGGTCAACAATAATATTATTGATGACCCTGATATGAATTAAAATCACATAGAAATTATGTGGAATTTTTAATCAAATACACGAGTGAAAAATTTTGAACAAACCTGAAGAGAAAGACTCCTATTGGCCTAGTGTGGGCCAGTAAAGCCTGATTTAATTCCGTTTTAATTATTAAACAGATTTAATCTTTCTTACATTCTTTCTTACTGATTGATCAACTTCTCTCATTTACTTTGCTGCATGCATTTCTGAAATAAAATATTACTTCTGCTTACTAAAGCACTTAATCAAGATGGAATTGGGTGTTGTAATGTAGCACTGACAATCCAGTTTTCTCTTATAGACCACTATAAAAATTCTCAGACAGAAATCCTCTGTAATAGGCATAATTTCTAGCCTAGAGTTAAGCCAACTGATCTCGTGTACTGTTTTGCTTCTGTTCTTGTGCCTGGTAGAAACATACTTTCCTAAGAGGAAAATACATGGTTCCTTTGTGCGTGCTGGGTGTGATGTACTTCCATGCTAGTGCTGCTGTGCTCTGCAATTTTTCCACCTACCCGCATAAATAACGAGACCAAAGCACCATTCTGTGTTCCTAATGGTACAGCCCCTCAGCAACATCTTCTCATTGTCCAGGGCATACTTCTCTCCCCGAAGAGTAAGAGTTCCTGTGAACTTATCCAGTTTGTTATTTGGTGCCTCGCATTTGACTTCACCTGTAAAAGGAAGGTAGAAACAAAAATTGAAATTGTGGCCCAGAAAGATGCCAGCCAATACTGCATTCTCAGCTCTTCCTCAGACAGGGACTATTTCACACTGTAGCTGCAGTCCACTCCTGACCCTGTTGTTCCCATCCTGCGTCCTACATCTACTGATGTTTTGGGATATTAATCCTTCCCCATTACATGTCATAATCCAATGAACTACAATGAACTTAGATTTACCCTGTTCTTTGAACACGGCAGTTTTTTACTGGTAGAGTACAACAAAGTTTCCACAGCTTTTATGTAGGTGAGAAGAAATGTTGAACCAGCAACCTACTTTTAATCCTTTCCCAGCAAGTCCATAGTGGTAGGATGTCACTGGATAACTTTAGCTAAAAGTACTGACCTCACATAATCACTATTCCATTTTCTTTAGAAATGCAGGAGCCCAAGCGAGAAAAATCAGCCTGAAGGCTGCAAAAGAGTAATTAAGGGAGATGTCTTTGTTCACTGTTTTTTTTATTTCATCTGTTCTATAACTTTAGTCTCAGTGGCACATGAAAAAAGATACCACTACCTTCTTTGGCCATGCAGCTGACAGTCTAAGTGATTGGAGAGCCTGTTTCTATTTCCATGATTTATAGTTATTTCTTGTAATAAAATGTGTTCACACAAAACTGTAAACACAGATACTTCAGTATAAAAATTATGTTTTAAATTAAGATTTGCACCTGACATTTAAAGATTCAAAGCAGAACCCTGTGGATGTCCTGAAAAGAACTGGAAAATACAAATACACATTAGTGAAAGGGAATCCAGGAGTTCTGTCTGTTCAGTTAATCAGCAGGAACATTAAAGTTGTTTTGATTGCATGCTGCAAATATCTACATGAGGACTAGCATTTCCAGAGAATACAACTTCCAGCTGTTCTCAGACAAAACACACCAAGCTCAAGAGAGTGGAAACAAAATCCAGAGAAGTCCAGGAGAAAAGTACAATTTTAAGTATTGCAGTAGTCTCGACCCCTGCAAATTTTAAAATAGAGAATTGATGATCTCCTCATAGAAAAGTAACTTACTATAGGGCAGGCAAATCATCAGACTTAAAAGATGAGTCAGTTAGGAAACTCTGTGACATATGTGACATCAGAGCTCATACTAACGACTATGCTGATCTTCTGTTTTATCATTTAGTTAACCCAAGAACAGTCAGACCCATACTCCATCATTTCTAGAAGTCTACAGTAATCAGACTCGTCTCACTGCAGCCCTTGCAACTCCTTGGAAAGCACAAAGAAAATAGAGGCTCTGCAGCACAACCTGAAACACAGCACAACAAGGCTGTGGTGAACGAAACCCAGGATATGATCCCCCTTGTGCCTCTCCTCGTGCCAGCTGTGAGACAACACTTCTGTGACTACCTTGAATGTCAACGTCCACATCTACTTTCCAGTAAATGGGTGGGTCTGGGTTACTGATATCATAGAATCACAGAATGGTTTGGGTTGGAAGGGACCTCAAAGACCATCTAGTTCCAACCCCCCTGCCATGGACAGGGACGCCCTCCACTAGACCAGGTTGCCCAAAGCCCCATCCAGCCTGGCCTTGGACACTGCCAGAGATCCAGGGGCAGCCACAGCTTCTCTAGGCACCCTGTGCCAGGGCCTCAACACCCTCAAAGGGAAGAATTTCTTCCTAACATCTGATCTAAATCTCCCCTCTTTTAGTTTAAACCTATTCCCCCTTGTCCTGTCACTCCCTGCCCTTGTAACCAGCCCCTCGCCAGCTTTCCTGTAGGCCTCTTTAGGTACTGGAAGGCTGCAATTAGGTCTCCCCGGAGCCTTCTCTTCTCCAGGCTGAACAAGCCCAACTCCTTCAGCCTGTCCTCATAGGAGAGGTGCTCCAGCTCTCTGATCATCTTTGTGGCCTCCTCTGGACTCATTCCAACAGCTCCAGGTCTTGTACTGGGGACCCCAGAGCTGGATGCAGTACTCCAGGTGGGGTCTCACCAGATCGGGGCAGAGGGGCAGAATCCCCTCCCTCGCCCTGCTGGCCACACTGGTTTTGATGCAGCCCAGGACACGGGTGGCTTTCTGGGCTGCCAGCGCACACTGCTGGCTCATGTTGAGCTTTTCACCAACCGGCACCCTCAAGTCCTTCTCCTCAGGGCTAAATATGCTGACTTTGAGATCAGAAGAGAGTCACCCAAATTAGACTGATCACAAAAAAGTGAGAAGCTCTAGAGATTCATGCAATATACATGCACTGACCCCAATAACTCTGCAGCTGAAGATACCTCAGCAAGGCATCATGCCTCCTGTCTCCTCCTCCCATTAACAGCAACATGATACCTGAAAGCATTTCACCTGAAAGAGTTAAATACTGCCAAGTCTACATGGATAAGTAGTAGATAACTGAAAAGTATTGTTGTCTTTCTCATCTCCAAGTTCCCCAAATCAAATAAAGAAGTTCAGTGTTTTGCAAGCATCTTCCTTATCTGAACCATCGGGATGTCAACAAACATCATAACTCACATTAAGCATTCCACTGAGTGCCTGTATTAGCTGCTCAACCCTTTCCTGTCTTCCTGTCTTGAGAAGTAATTAGATAAAAGGTTACATAAATATTTAAATACTTGTACAGAGGTTTGCTGGGGAAATGCACGGTTCAGTCTGATTCCAGGAACTCTTCCCAGTACTCTCCCAAATATAAATAATCCTGGGAAACATCTTATTCATTTTAAGTATTGCAAAGAGGCCACTTTTATTTACAACATAACTAAAATAGCGATTTAAAGAGCAAATAAATACTTGATAAAAAATGTTTTAATTTTCCAAAATATTTCAAAAACTTTTTTTTAAATTATGGAATTTCAAGGGTGCAGTATCCTTATATAAGCATTACACAGAAAATGCTTGAAAAATTATTTAAGGTGAAGTTTTTGCTTACAAATTGATACATGCTGCAGCCTCTTTAGGAAAATAATTAAGGCATGCCACTCTGACTATTAATATAAAGCATCTAACTGCACCTGTAAAAACAAATTTCTCAAGACCTAAAGCACTCAGAACCTCAGCCATCGCTTCAGAGAAATCTTGATGCACTGAGCTGACACTCATCTGAGACCACACACATTATTTCATAAAACTTCAGTGTGGAAGGCAAAAGAAAAGCCCATGCCTTTGGATGACTGTACCAGAGACAGTCGCAGTTATGCTAACTCTCTGCCACTTCCCCACCATTTGCCCTGGAATCATCGAGTTATTTCAAAGAGAATTATTTATTTTTTTTTTAATTTTTCCTCTGTATCTAAAACTATTTGCTAAGACCCTGCAATCCTTGAGATATTCCAAGGACAGCAGCACTCACTCCACCCCCTTCTACACTGACTCTTCCCATAACCCTAGCCCCGTACCTAAGCCAGCGGGGCACTGCGGTGCGTGACTAACACCAGTCACGCTGTTCCCCCAGCCTCTCTCTGCAGGCAGGTGATGTAAGAGCATGGAGTATCCTGGTTTTGACAGGTCTGGTTCCTTTCTGTGTGTGTACTGCTACATACTTAGTGTGGCCATCAGGAGCAGGGAGGTGATCGTCCCCCTGTACTCAGCCCTGGTGAGGCCGCACCTCGAGTGCTGTGTCCAGTTTTGGGCCCCTCACCACAAGAAAGACATCGAAGCCCTGGAGCGTGTCCAGAGAAGGGCAACGAAGCTGGTGAAGGGGCTGGAGCACAGGTCTTATGAGGAGCGGCTGAAGGAACTGGGCTTGTTTAGTCTAGAGAAGAAGGAGGCTCAGGGGAGACCTTATTGCCCTCTACAACTACCTGAAAGGGAGTTGTGGTGAGCTGGGGGTCGGCCTCCTCTCGCAGATAACTAGAATCATAGAATCATAGAACCATTAAGGTTGGAAGAGACCTCAAGGATCATCTAGTCCAACCATCCCCCCACCACCTATTACCCACTAAACCATGTCCCCAAGTGCCACATC
>VWZZ01007734.1:0-111195 GCA_013399095.1 Psophia crepitans | reverse complement strand
CCCAGGGAGGTGGTGGAGTCACCGTCCCTGGGAGTGTTTAAAGAAAGGTTGGATCTGGTACTTAGGGACGTGGTTTAGTAGGTAATATACATGGTACGGGGATGGGTGGACTAGATGATCTTGGAGGTCTTTTCCAACCTTAATGATTCTATGATACTTACTGGTACCCAGTGATAGGATGTGTGGGAATGGTACAAACTGCACCGAGGAAGGTTCAGACTGAACATCAGGAAGGATTTCTTTACCAAGAGGGTGGTCAAACCCTGGCACAGGCTCCCTAGAGAGGTGGTCAATTCCCCAAACCTGTCAGTGTTCAAGAAGCTTTTGGGCAATGCCCTTAACAGCATGCTCTGACTTTCAATTAGCCCTGAAGTGGTCAGGGAGTTGAACGAAGTGATCAGTGTAGGTCCCTTCACACTGAAATAGTNACTTAAATAAGTCTGTTCCATTCCATTCCATTCCATTCCATTCCATTCCATTCCATTCCATTCCATTCCATTCCATTCCATTCCATAACATTCTATTCCATGTCTAATTTGACACAAAAAACAGTGCTGAGGAAGGGCATATTGGCCATTAACTACACCTGCACTTCTTGTCTTTAAATATTTTAAAATGCAGTCTTTATTGTGGCATTGAGAGAAGAGATAAATGCTGGCAGGTCAAGGCTTCAGGGTGGGAAGTAGTAACCTCTCCTGTGTGCACAGTTAGTCGTCAGGTCTGCATGGTGTCTGGAAAATGCTGTGGCTCAGAAGCTAAATGTAATCAACGCATCAGCATTGCTGCATCGATGTAAAAGTGCAGTGTGAAAATAATTTGAGATCAGAACTCAAACATTTTGAGAAAATTTGAGAAAACAAAATCTGGGAAAACCGTTTCTGCTGTTCCAAACTCTTGCTACTGAAGTTCGAGGTGGGTAGTCTCAATTCGCACAGACAGATGCCAAAGAAAAGTGTGCATCCAGAAGGAGAATTCCCACCAACGCAGTTTCAGGTTATATCCATGCAAGGCACAGAGACCTGCAAGTGAAGTGGGATCTCCTACATGAGTGCTGTTGATACCTGTTTTATGGACTGCAATGCTCCCGTTCTGTTTTCCTGCCGCTGCATCCAGAGAACTCCCAGCAGGGAGCAGTCAACAGCCTGGAAGCCAGACTCCCAGGCACTCTGTGGACTCTGGTGTTTGGACAAAGGTTTTGGAAAATAAATTTTCCACATAGACTCACCATTGAACTCTGTCAGTTTCTGAAGATCTTCTCCAAGCTCTGCAGTGACTGTCAGTGCCTGCTTCACCTTGAGGTTTGTTTCACTGTAACAGACAGAGTGAGTCAACAATATGAACTGAAAGTCATACGTGAACTGAAAGCTCTCCCTGAAAGTCACTGCTGTTCTTAAGGACAATCTTCTTCCTTAGACATCTGATGGATCATGCTATCACGTGTCTTTGTTACCTGGCCAAAGGGTGTAGTTGTCTCTTTCAATTGCAAAGACAGGCAGGACAGAGGAATTCTGGACTTGGTACCATGGTACCAAAGAGGATGAGGTGGCTCTGTCTTCTTTTTTTCACCACAAAGTGCAACACCAGATATCTCAGCTCTCTGTACAGCTCACTGTCTATCCTGCCACTCACACCACACTGAGCACTGAAGTATTTGAGTATACAGAAGAGCTCTGGATCTTCTCCCATGATATTCTGGTCCTGAAGAGTACTACAGTCCTGGGACTACCTACCTGAGTAGTTTGAAATGCAATGTCAAGGAAACACTGCATTTGGACAGGGCCTCCTAAAAGTGTTCCCTGGCCACTTGTGTATACAAGAACTACAAGCTCATTGTCAGCAGAAATCAAATGGAGAAAGCCCAGAGTGCTGTCTGTAGGGTCTTGGGAGAGACATGAATACTTCATCTCTCTGGTCTTGCTCTGTCCTTCAAGCTGATGCTAGCTCCAGGCAATGCAGAAAAGATAATGCAGATTGGGTCATAAAGACAAGGTCAGCTCCAGTCCCAGTTAACAAAAATTAGTTGCAGCTCTCTGACTTGTGGCCAGTTGTGCCCTGGAGTGAGCAACATTTGGAAGCCTTTGCACTATGCATGCATTAATATTATGGTATAGCAGTCCAAAGGAGATTACTGGAGCTATTCATTGTGATTATCTCATCCAGATAATTGGGCTAAGAGAACAGACTAAGGGAGATACCCACCTAAAGTTTATTCTACATATTACTACAAAAGCTATTGCAGGTATGCTTGCAGCACCCAGGGGCACCAGAGAAGATTTGGCCTTGCACTGGCAGCAGTGATTGCACCCGAGGGCCAGGCTTACTCACCCGTCCAGTTCAGCTGTCTCGATGTATGTCAGACTGTGCGGCTCACTGCTTGACAGTAACAGTAGATCGGCCTGAACATGGACAGACAGGCTTGGCATGAGTTCACACAGTCAGAGGGCACAGCACTGCAACGTTACTTGTGGTTTCTGCACACTACAGGTCTCTGAGGCAGTTATCATCACTGCTGACTAATTTGCATGTGAATGATAAGAGTAATTACAGAGACCAACTGTGAGCAGGATAGAGAGGAACTGTACTCACCGTCACAAAGTTGTTATTTTCTAGTTTTATTATATCCCCCACTTGGACATTCATCCATTTTTCATCCTTTAACCTGCAAGAAAACTCCTAGTAAGCAGGCACGTAAAGCAAATACCGCTTGGCAAAGCAGGATACTCCGCTCTGCTCCTGAAACCAAACTGTAGGTGCCATCAGGTCAAATGGAGCAGGGTCTGCGAAGAGGTGGCCTGATCCATACTAAGCTAAGTGACCACCAAAACACTTAAAAAGCAGTAACAGCGGTTGTGGTGACCCGTGCAGGGCTGAGACCAGTCCCCACAAGAGCAGCAAGTCCATGTGCACTGTCCTTCTGCCTGGACTGATTACCCGCTTCCCTCTCCTAAAGGGCCACGTTGTTTCAGAAACAAACTGTACTTTGCCTAACAGACTTCCCAAACACCTGGGACAATTGCCAGTTGTGTTAGTTTTCCCACACGGTATTTTGGGCCAGAGCAACAGATCTGGTTCTGTGTGGGCCTGGCTGTCGGGGAGGTCGATGGAGGTGCTTTGGCTGTGCATGTGCCTAGCTCAGCCGCGTCCGCAGTGGCCTTCGCAGCACTAAGCAAGATGTGCATGCAGACAGTCAGCTAAACCGCAAGCACCAATGTAACCAAGTCATGCTGGCCACATATGCAAAACCTAGAGGTGAGGAATATCAAGAATGATATCAAAATGGGACTGGGTATTCAAGCTTGAGTTCAGCTCAGCCTTGCTTTTTCAGTGTTGGAGTTGGGCAGAACCTACAGTTTCCAGCTTTTGAACAAAAGCAAAATATTAGAAAATTTCTAATTCAATGTACTTTTCCTAGACACAGTAACTAATACACAGCAAACTAAGAAACTGGTTTACTTAGCAGAAAGCACAAAAATTATGTTCCTATTCTTCATTTTCCAGTTATATTTTTAACTGTTTGATCATCAGTTGGAGTTTACACAACATGCTGCTATCTATAGTATGGAAAAAAAAAGTCACCAGAGACTTCACAGCTGTCTACAGCTGTGTCCTACGCACAGCTGGACTCCACAGAGCTGCAAGTAAACAGCACATCTGTCTGCCACAGAAGTCAAAGCCTCCGCTATTTTTTTCTGCAGGAAAGAACAGTGCTAGCAGTACAATGTCCAAAGCACACAGCTGAAATATTTTGAGTACATCTAAGTCAGAACTGCTACACACACTCAAAGTATTACGACATGTATGAGGAAGCTATTCCTACTTCTTAATTTAAAATAGCTTGCTGATAATGTCTACTTTTGCTTAATGCAGAAATAAATGCTATGAACATAAATGGACATGGGAAGCTAGTCTTGCCTCTAACTTCTAGGGTAAGGACTAAAATGATACAATATTCTCAAAGTATCACTTATTTAAATATATATATATCTGCAGGAACAGAAAGCATTTGCTTTTTGTCAGTGCAAGGTCACAGACATAATGTCTGCACTGACTGTGGTACTGCATCTTGCGTTCGTTAATCAGACACAATCCAGAACTGCCCCCATGAACTAATGGTGTGAAAGACAATTAAATTTTAAATTGTTTAGTGATCCTTGGGATCACACAGGAAAAAAAATGTTAATAATAAAAAGCTCTTCTCAGTCAAAATTACAACAAAAGAAAATGAACTTACATGCCATTGATCAGGACCTGGACTGGGCGGTTGTTGACATGTTTGTCACTTTTGTGTCGATTCTGAAAAATCAGTATGTTAAAAGGCGTGTCCGGGAAACCAAGCACACAAGAGCTGTAGGCAGTTCATTAACTCTTTATGTTTTCCCCCAGCTGGCTGAATGGGTCAGGCAGATTAGAGTCACAACTGAGTCACAGTCCAGCCCATGTTTACACTGGTAATGGACTGCAAAGAGCAACAGGCAACACAGGGCTTGCTTTTGAGGGAAGAAGAAGGGTAGAGCCTTGTATGGCACTTAGCACAGTCCTAACTCAACCTGTGTTGGTCCTGCCTGTCAGTTTTGTAAGCTAAGTGCTCAGAGAAATCCATTCCTCTGCTCTGACGTGGAAAGTGGCCTCAGATGTTCTGGCATTGGTCCCCAGGAGACCCACCTCACTATCCCTCACCTGCCTCCTTGGAAAGTTGCACCAAGTCTCCAAGAGCATTAAAAGTATTTAATAATGAGAGAAAATCAGATGCTAAACTCAGCTCTAGCAATCACCCCGTGAAGTCTATGGGACTTTGACCATTAGCTCCAATGGGAGCAGACTTCAGCCAAAGCTGTGCAAGTTTTAAAGATCACACACAGGTTTTATCCTTACTTCCTACCAAATGTTTTTTCTGCCTACATTGCAGCTAGATGGCAGAGGATGAGTTCTCCAAAGTGGAAGTCTAAGAATAGACTTCAGTGCATGTCACCAGACATACCTATCTGTGACCACTGCTGAGCAGTTTCAGAGCAAGTCAATAGAGCTGCTGGGCTCAGCAAATTGGAAATTCTGGCTCCTTTTTAGGTAATGAACCATAGATTTGGAGATCTACTTTCAGATCCCATCTTGGCCACAGACGAGTTCTCCAACTGCTTGCCACTGGCTGTGTTTATTTTAAGTGATTTGCTTTAGTCGTTATGTTGAAGAATCACAGGCAAACTCCAAAGTACAGGTCAGAAGTATAGATCTTACAAAATCATCGATGGCATCCTTGACTCCCGATACAGCCAGCACCAGCACTAGGGGCACGACCGTTGTAAACCAGGCCAGTGAGGAAATCTGAGGAATCAACTGTAGGAAGAAAAGATCTGAGGTGAGAAATTTCCTGCCCGTTCAGCAAACAGATGGAAACAAAACACTGTTTTCTGTGCAAGCTGCAGATAACATTTTTCTATGATACTTGAATGCAGAATAAAGACAGAAACGCAGCTCTGGAGTCACATATAAGTGACCCCACAGAGGTGGGACATCCAAGGAATGCATACTTCACTTACAAAACAAGCTGTAATTTAGGACATAAGCATGGAGCTGTCAGGAAGTGCTGACAATGTTCTTTGTAACATTAGGATGCTGAAGTCCCCAGTGAATTTCTCAAGACGTGTGTGACATGGGGAAGCCTGCTGTGAGGGACCCAGAGCTACCTGAGCAAGGCTGTACAGAGCTTTCAAATGCTTCTATTTTTAGTTTCAGTAACTCTTCACATTTTGCTGAAGTAAACTTCATGTCAATAAACAACACACAGCTGTTGCCAGGGCTGATCACGCTCTTCCAAGATCAACAGAGCCATTTGAGTTTCCCACAGAAGAGTTGAAGGTGACTCTGTCATGCTTTCAGTGATGCAGAGATGGATATCTTACCCCAGCACAGTTCTCCCCTTTCCCTAGAAGAACAGCACTAATGATGAAAACAATGTGATACCAGCATCATTGTCTACATCAGATTGGATTTGGGCAGTGTCAACTCCACGTGCATCATGAAGCTGACATTTATGCCACTAAAGCAATTGTGTAAGGGTGGAGATCTGCTCTTTGAGACCGCTCCTTCCGCTGCACTGTCACAATCCAGATCCTACAGGCACCACCAAATCCAGACAGGAGGAATGATCTTTAGAGGCAAGCACAACTCTGATCAGCTGCGGAGGCTGCAGAGGCACGTAACTGCTACTTTCTCACCTAACTGGGAATATGCATGCCCTACTGGGCTGTGCCAAAGGAGCGAGGAGGCAGAGTCCCCACAGTCTACCCATCACATCCACTCCTGATGCAGGAAAGATGCTCCCAGTGCATCTGGGATGCACTCACTCAGTGGAGTGAGTTGGCAGAAGAGGGGAAAAAATTGAATGGAGGAATACATAAATATAAAAGACTAACAACTGCCCTCTTTAGCCCACCTTGATGCTAGTAGCAGAAAAAGCTATATGCTTTTACACACACTTGCTTCTACATGGTTCAGAAAAAGACACAGTGGAATAATTTAAGGCCAATTGTTTGAAATACTATGAATTTGATAGACAAACAGCTAGAGTGCAGTACAACAACACAGGAAGAGTGCTGTCAGCTTAGCTGAAAAGGCACTTTCACTAGTTTCTTGAAAAATATAAGTGGGTTGAAATTTCCCAAATTCATTCCCTGTAAATAAGCAGAGAACATAGGTAGTCGCTACAGGCTTAACAAAATTTTGCCTGTGCTTTTTTTGAGCTGAAATTAAAAAAGATAATTTTGCAAACTTCTGTGCACTGAAATGGTCATATTTAAAATAGCATACTTGAAACATAATAAAAATTACACCCTTCTTTTGGATAATGTGTATTCCAGTGTGACTCAGGAACAAAAGAGCACATTGCATTTATCCATATTCTAGCAAAGCGCAAAGGGGCAGAAATCCTGGTATCAATTTCTCTGGTGTGTTCATCTTTCAGAGAGTAGTTTTACCAACAATGATGGGCAAAGTGCAACTCAATGCCATTATGAGCCACAGGGTTCAGTAGTGTTGCCAGTGTCTGACATGCTCCATATTAGACACCTTCCTCACCCTGCTGAGCAGGGAGCATCGACATTCAGCTTTATACAAACTAGCTCCAGCCTTGAGCCTTCCTGATGTTAACTACTTCCTTCCCAGGGAAACAGTACAAGTTACACATTTGTACTTCTTGCTCTTTCCTTTGAGACTGCCAGTGGAATTTGCCTTTAAACCTATGGATAAGAGACAACTTATTTTTGTACTGCAGGAGGAATAAGTAATGTAAATCTGAAGACAGCCAGGAGCACTCAGAGGTAGGCACAAAAGGGTAGTAGGACAGGACATGAAAAAGATACGCAATTTGTTGAAAACTCTAATTAGATTTTTTTCTTCATTTAGTTCAAACACTCATATCCAAAAGTAAGAGAGCAAATTGCTTTTTTTCTGCCCTATTTTCTACCTACTTTAAGGTTTTACTGAGAAGCCAATTCACAAGGGATACAGCTTGCACTTTATGCAACTATCGATACAAAGACCAGCTTTGATAACAGAGAATGCAATCTGCTATAAACAGCACAGTGAATTCATACCTGCAAAATCAGCAAGAAAAGAAAGTAAGCATTGGCTATTCGCTGAAACTGTTCAAACAGGTTGAGAGGCAGGAAAGTGAAGAAGTTGTATTTCGATGTTTTAATCGAATTGTTCTGTAGGGAAAAAAGGAAAATAAATAGGATTGGTAAAACAGGAAACAAAATTACTGCATGACCCATTTCAACTGTGTTTTTACTTGCTTATATTTAGCAATAGCATTGTTTCCAACAGCAGCTCAAAAACACTTCCTTCCCCCTCCCCAATCATGCTAAGCCTGGATAAACAGACAGAATTCCTCTCAGAATTAGTAAAAATATGATGCTCAGTTTATTTCAGTGCAACTGCAGGTAGATACAGGTACATGTAGTCACTCACAAACAGAGATGCATTTTTAATAGTCTCACTACTTATCAATGCACAAATAGAATTAAAACCAGTGACCAGAACACAACAATTTTGCTGGCAGCATCTACAAGGCAATGTCAGAAAACACACACTAGGTCAGTTATCTATAACTTGTCTGAGACTGTGAAGCTGTATTCGTGGGACAGCCCTACAGGAGCCATAGGTCCTCCCAGGACACTATTATTTGATGTCCAAGTGAAGATCAGTGACAAGTGGCATTCCTCAGGGGTCGGTATTGGGACTGGTGCTGTTTAACATCTTTAACACCCACAGCAAGTTTGCCGATGACACCAAGCTGTGTGGTGCAGAGGGAAGGGATGCCATCCAGAGGGACCTTGACAGGCTTGAGAGGTGGACTGTGCAAACCACATGCAGTTCAACAAGGCCAAGTGCCTGCACATGGTTTGGGGCAATCCCAAGCACAGCTACAGTCTGGGCACAGAATGGATGGAGAGCAGCCCTGAGGAGAAGCACTTGGGGGTGCTGGTGGGTGAGAAGCTCAACATGAGCCGGCAGTGTGCGCTGGCAGCCCAGAAAGCCACCCGTGTCCTGGGCTGCATCAAACCCAGTGCAGCCAGCAGGGCGAGGGAGGGGATTCTGCCCCTCTGCCCCGATCTGGTGAGACCCCACCTGGACTACTGCATCCAGCTCTGGGGTCCCCAGTACAAGACCTGGAGCTGCTGGAATGAGTCCAGAGGAGGCCACAAAGATGATCAGAGGGCTGGAGCACCTCTCCTGCAAGGACAGGCTGAGGGAGTTGGGCTTGTTCAGCCTGGAGAGGAGAAGGCTCCGGGGAGACCTAATTGCGGCCTTCCAGTACCTGAAGGGGTTACAGAAAAGCTGGAGAGGGGCTGTTTACAAGGGCAGGGAGTGACAGGACAAGGGGGAATGGGTTTAAACTAAAAGAGCGGGGATTTAGATCAGATGTGAGGAAGAAATCCTTCCCTGCGAGGGTGCTGAGGCCCTGGCACAGGGTGCCCAGAGAAGCTGTGGCTGCCCCTGGATCCCTGGCAGTGCCCAAGGCCAGGCTGGATGGGGCTTTGGGCACCCTGGTCTAGTGGAGGCTGTCCCTGCCCATGGCAGGGAGTTGGAACTAGACAGTCTTTGAAGGTCCCTTCAAACCCAAACCATTCTGTGATTCTATTATTATTTTCAGCTGATTCAGCAGTTTCCCAACTCAGCAACTTGGAGAGGTGACTTGTTTCTATTCCACAAAAATCTATTGAATGTGGTGGTGTGCAAACACCCACTAATACAAGAATTCACCATTTCAGTAAGCAAGTTGCAGTTTTGTTCCTTATTTCCAGTTTCCTTTTCTAACTGCAGATGGCCCTGCCAGTCAGAAGCAATGGCTGCTCCCCTATCTGTCTTCTTCAAACCAGAGAAAATCCCAAGCTCGAGATTACAGAACTAGATATTTTCTTCCCTGAAGATCAGAGCACACTGGTCCAACTCTTGCCACAAGATAGACATCATACTGAGCCCATCAGTCTGGGCTGTCCCTTTAGTTTTTAGGTGTGCTAGACTTTCCTTTCATATGAAGTTTATCAAGCACTCATCCAATTTTCGTCCTGGAAGTATGTATGCCATCTGTTGCATCTAAAATGTCACCCCTAGAAGCAGTCCAGAAGACGCCTATTAACCCCCTCCCAGGGAACCCAGGGCATAACACCACAAGGAGGCAGACGTCACACAGTGCACCCTGACTCAGTAATAGATTTGTTGATTCAACGGAAGAGAAAATGGTGATTGTAGTATTGTAATAGCCTTTAGATATCGCTGCGCTGGTGGGAGGACAAGAGCTACTAATTATGAATCATATGCCACTTCCAATCCATGCATTAATCCAGGATCTCAACATGTAAACCGAAACACACCAGCATGTTTCCACTATTAAGCCCATTATTTAAGAGTACCACCATATGGTGTGTATGGGAGAAGCTATTCCATTTTAGGCAGTTCGTGGATTTTGCTATGTCCAGACACAGTGTACAGCAACATTCTTCAGCATTAACTTCATGTTTTATACCTTGTACAAGCCAACGAATAAGTGTCTAAAAGAGCAGAGATGGAAACGCCCTTCATGAAAGCGCTAGCCAAATCCTCTTGCTGATTGCACTCCATCAAGAAAAGATGCTTATCAGTGATCATCATATAAACAATATTCCTGTATCCTGGCATCATGTAGCCATCTCTGGGTGTGGTTAACTCTGTGATCTAAATGTCATGACACATAGTTAAATTTTGTTTATTTCAAAATTCTTCACCATGGGATGTGTGCTGCACACAGGCTCCATGGACACTGCTAGAACAGAGGCAATGGAGCAGCAGCAACCTTTGCAAACGCAACATACAGAGAACTAAATTGCTTCATAAATCTGTGTCCACCAGACACAGAGTCTGGCAGATTTTTAAATAAAAAATCTAGATCTAGAGATGCTCCCTGCTTACTAATCTGAAGAAAAATGTCACTGCCACTTATTTAAAAAAAGAGAGGACAGTAGCTGCAGGAAAAAGTAAGTACAGGGAACCCAACCTTTGTGCATCAACAGATTTTGGAGGGTCACATACAACATGGGAAAAACTACTCAGTAAACACTCACATGAAGTTTATAGATTGTTGCCTGCAAAAATCTCAGAGGGGGATAAGAAAAGAATGGGAGTGGTTTATTTCAATTCCTGCCTTCTATTTCTGTCCATTAATTACGTCAGGAAAACCACTGAATGAACCAGAGCCATTCATTTTGTTTCCTATTGCCATTAGGCATGGTAAAAACCCCAGACATAACAGCTTCCAAATGCTGAACTGCAGGAATCTAGACATCCAGAGTTTTCTCCGTAGAGGACTGTGATATTGTTTGACACACACTGTATTTTGGGACACTGGGACACTACGGACCTCAGAGTAAGGGGCAGGGAGTATTCTAGTGGATCTTCACATTATTCATAGATCATAGAATCACAGAATATCCCTAGTTGGAAGGGACCCATAAAAATCATCAAGTCCAACTCCTGCCCCACACAGGACCAGCCCAATCAGAGCAGATGACTGAGAGCGTTGGCCAGACGCTGCTTGAACTCAGTCCCGCTCGGTGCTGTGATCAGTGCCCTGGGGAGCCTGTTCCAGGGCCCCACCACCCTCTGGGTGAAGAACCTTTTCCTGATCTCCACCCTAACCCTCCCCTGTCACAGCTCCAGGCCGTTCCCTCGGGTTCTATCGCTGGGCACCAGAGGGAGGAGATCAGCGCCTGCCCCTTCGCTCCCCCTTGTGAGAAAGCTGTAGGCTGCCATGAGGTCTGCTCTCAGTCTCCTCCAGGCTTAACAAACCCAGGGTCTTCAGCCTCTCCTCATACATCTTCCCCTCTAGACCCTTCACCATCTTTGTCATCCTCCTTTGGACACTGAATCTATTCTAGAATCTAGAATTAAAACTAAGCACCAGAAAAAAAAAAATCATAATCACTATGAAGATTTCTAATTCAAGAAGTAACTTGTTTGTGGCCCTCAGCGGCTAAAGGAATAACAATCTTAAATGATAAAAACAAACTAGGGAAAAATTTAGCCTTTCCGATTCAATGCTTTGCATTCCCGTATCACTGATACAGCTGCAGCTCTGTGTAAGACATCATTTATGTTTTCATGCAATACTCCAGGGCTGGTGCTTTTACAGCATGGGTTCTTGGTTGACTAGAGGGAAATCTCAGGTGGCCTCTGATCCTGATCTTATCCAACTCCGTGATGCTTAATACCATCACACCCTGTCAGTCCTTTAGAACTGCACCAGAACCTGACTCTGGGGTGGGAGGGCCACTACGGGAACATGCAGCACCGCAGTGTGTTAAGCAGTCTATACACAGCCATCATATTGTAGGCAATGCCTCTAATGCATTGTCTGCTTTACTTCGCCCATGCTCTGTCTTCAGTGAAGGAGAATCCCATATGGGAAAAGTGATGGAAAGGAAATATCTTTGAAGCAGGAATTATTACGAGGCCTTACAGGAGCTTCTGCTTCTCCTATAGATTTATAAAAATCTAACATCTAAGAAAAGCAGCTCTTTGGGCCAAGCACAAAGATGGGAATCAGGAGCTTTACACTTACTCCCAGATCTGCCCTAGTCTTCTGGTTGACTGTGAGCAGACCCTGCGTGCACCCATGTCCTAAATGAACAGGCTTGAGCGTGGTTACCCACCGCCAACCTCAAGCTCTCCAGATGCGAAGCTTGACATGAGAGCAACGTTCCCTGTGGGTGAGGGATTATTCTCATCTGCTCTTTTCAGGGGCTAGATTCACACCTCCTGGAGGTGTGACTCCACCGAAAGGCTGTCCCTAAGAATAGTGTTCATTGCGCCACAGTTACACAAGTCCAGATCTGGTGGATGAGCTGTTACTTTGGGGGTGTTTTCAGAAGCCCGCCTGTGACGTTGGACTGCAGGCAAACACTCAGCAGATGGCTCCTACCTTTGTTCACTGAGCAAACAAATCATCTCCTCATCATAAAAGTCACCGGAAATCAGAGAGGCTGCTGTTTTTGTGGCCAGATTACAGGGGCTAAGGAATGATACTCAGAAAAGGCAGAATATGGCAGGGTATTGACCATCTGAATTTATACCCTAGGCTCAGTGACATATTAGTTTTCAGCAGCTGGACAACCTGGCCCAAAGCAAATTTTAGCAAACCCTTGGTGATCCCACAGGGAGGTGTTCGGCCACAACAGCTGGCAATTTCACTGGTACCTGTGTAGCAGAAGGTGCAGACCAGTGAAACAACTGAGAAGCAGAAACAGCTTTCCCAGGTGCTTCGATAAAGCCCTGCAAGGAGGCAGCAGGACTGCGACTCAACACCACCTTGTTTAACTGCAGTAGTGCAGTTTGACAGCACGTAGATGTCATATGCAGAAATGCAACCACAGGGCTGTGAGTGTGCTCAAGGACATATTTAATAAACTGGTATAACAGGGCATGTGGTGCCATGGAGGTTTTGTTTCCAGAGGAAGTACAGAATAGTCAGACGTAGATCAGTTTTAGAACTGCTGGGTTCACTGCTTTATTCCTGATGGTGGGCAGCAACTGCAACTCAACAGAAGACTGAGAAAAGCCAACTGGACGTCGATGAAGCTCATCTGGTCCCTGTAAATATCTCATCCTTCACCCCAGAAGTAAAACACTGGCCAAACACCAGAAATAAATAGATCTGTATTCAACCCACAATCCTCTTTTTTTTTTTTTTCATTTTTTTTCCTCCTTTTTTCTTCTTGGTTTTTTTCCCCTTCTTTCTAAGAGCTTTTTGAATTTCTTTCATATGTAACCCCTCGACCCTCTCTTGGCAGCAGTAATGAAGTGAGTTCCAGGATCCCATCACGCATTGGGTATTCCAGGAAAAATCTCTAGAAAAATGTGGTCACTGATTGTGTTTTCCTATGATGTTCCTTCCGCCTGGTGTCATTCCATTACAGAGCAGTTAATCATCACTGTGGTGAGTGTTCTCATCATCGTGGTGCAGAGGAGGACATAGAGGCAGCTGAAGGTGGCATGACTTGACGTCAAGCATGGCATGGACATCACCAATGGAAAGGCCAAGTACAGGATCTAAAGTCTCGTCTCCTGGTGATCTCCTTTGTCTGCACTGCCTTCTCCTCTTGCTCAGCTTACCAGCTGAAGCTGCTGCCAAGCAGGGTGAAGTGAAGGGGAGGGCAGACCACTGCCAAGTGGTGCAGAGGAGGAAAACTCCAAACCACCATACCCTGTACATTAAGGTGTCACACAATGAGACTCCCAACCAGTGTGGTAGGAATTCTGTCTCCATGAGGTGTAAGCTAAGCTGAAGTGTGGAGGGCTTGGCCCAAAGGAGTCTATGGACTTCACTGCAGATCATGTCTGGTGTAGTGCAACATTTCTGTGCTTGTTGGGGCCCTAATATGTCTTAAGGACCCTGAACTCACCTGGGGTTTCCATTCAGAAGCCCTGTCCAGGGCTCAGGAGCTCACTTAAGCCCAGCCATGGGCCTTCAGTCCTTGCCTGAGCTATGCTGTAGGAGTACCAGTCTCCAGCCTGACATCTGTCCTAGTCTCTCAGATGGACCTATCCAGTTCTGCCTCCTGGATGGACCTTACACCTATGGCGCAGTCTTGTCTTCAGCCCTGTCTCTGGCTGCTCCTGACTGGGCTCACTAGATGGACTCTGGACCTCGTTCATCACATCCCCTTGTCTGGGATAGTCAGGATGGCTCCCATTACAAGCATCCTGTCCTGTCCCCATCCAACCAGGTGCTGCAGGACTGCACCCTGGTCAGTGAGGGCATTGCCTGTGCTGGGTTTGCCCAGACGACCATGGATGGTCATCGCAGACTACCCCCTCTGTAGGGCAGCCATGCTCTGGCTGCTACATGACAGTGCCTCAGCTGGTCTGATGAATCCAGCTAACACCTTCCTAAAGGCAGAAGGAGCAGTGCAGGTTTCTGCTGTAGCTATTCTTTCAGAAGCTACTCAGACCACTTTTCAGATGATCAGACAACACTTCCTTCAGCCTTGAGTGTGATGAACACTGGGAAAGATTTGCAGGTCGAGACAGGAAGAGAGGGCAGCTGTTCTCACCTTCCTGACCACACCGACAAGGTCCTTGAAGATAACCCAGCAGGCAACCTTCTCAGATCAAAGCACACAAGGGGAGGAGGTGGAGCAGAGTCTGATCCCACTTCCAGAGCTCCTTGCTCTCTGATTAAATTTCAAAGAGATAAGAACCCAGCTGCTGATCCAGCCCAGGGCAATGTGTATTGGCCATATGAAGTTATATACATCCCTCATATTTCACTAGAGAATTCATCAGGTGACCAGGGAGAACAAAAGCAGAGTCCAAGCAGACCCTTCACTGCTGGTCCTGCAGAAAGGATACTGTTTTGACCCTAGATCCTGATCCAAGATGAAATTTGCCAATGACTCATGGGCCCTGCATTTCCTCTCCTATTGTCTGAAAGCCAATTTCAAAGTTGTTTTCGCAGCCCTTCGTGACGTCCCAGTGCAGCTGTACTAAATTCCAATGCCAAAGTGAAGAAATAAAAGAGATCAGGGAGAACATTAAAAGCCTTCAGAAGAGATTTTCTTCCCCAGAGTGCTGACAGACAGAGAGCCCATCATGGTGGACCCACACAGTGCAGTCTCCTCTGCAGTCAGGTTGAATTGCCTCAGACAAGAAGAAACTTGACTAAAGTCTTTAAATCTTGCTGCACCACATCTTGCACCTTGCTTTTCACTTTATTTCAGTCTTTACACAGGCAAATCTCTTACTGAAGTCAGGAAGGATCTTCCTGTCTGAAGTGTGAATAAACACGGGATTAGGACTTGACTTTTCATTTTTACTGGCCTATATTGAGTCCATTTTTGTGCTGCACTAAGTGCCTTTGCATGCCACTCATTCACACTTGGTTTCTGAGTCATATCTAACTAATTTTGTGAGCTGGTGGGTAGTATGTACCTTCACACTCAGCCCTTCCAGTTAACTGCACATCACTTTGTTTTAAAGTTTGTTTTATTTTTCTAAGCTACTGTGTTCTTGCTGTGCAGGATAAGGACACGGATGTCCAGGATTGCGGCAGTCTGAGAGCTCAGGTTTCAGCTTCAGTCTTCACACTAAGTCCAAATAAATCCTGACCCACCCAAGTACTGCCACTGCATAAAAGCTGCTGCCCTTAACCACAGGGACCTTAATCGCAGAAAAAATCATCAGAAGGTATGTAAGAGGCTTGTTCAGATAACAGACACTTCCCCTGTCCCCCTCTCAGTCTGTACGGCGTCTGTTCACACAGATGAAGGAGACCACCCTAGTCTTCCAGCCCACTGCATGACACATCTCATATGCCCACAGATTCTTCCTCTGAAACTGTCCCTCGGCCTCACCGTGAAGCTCTGTGTTAAGGAGATTTCCACTATGTGCAGCTCCTATCCACCTCTTATCCTTGCCCTACCCTAACAGTCCAGCCCCCTGCACTGTCCAACCCTCCTGCCCAGCCAGTGCACAGCTAAAGAAGCTTCATGACTGCAGTAGCGTGGGAGGGACACATTGCAGTTTGGCCTCTCGTGTATTTTCTGATGAGTTCTGGGAAGGAATTTTCACTCCAAAGTCCCCTGCAAGGCCAGGTGTGATGGATATGGACGTGCCTTTGCATGCATTGGCAGAGACAGCTTTCCACGGTGCAGCATCAGGTTCCTGCAAAGCTGGTTTGAGCATATTTGGGAGTCTTGCTTCATACCAGGAAGGCCAGCTTTCAGCATCTGCCAGTGCTGATGTCAGGTTCCACACATAATAGAGTTTTCTAGTCTTTCTCAGCTCCTTTCTTCTCCCTTCACAGATATCCTGTAGACTTTGCACCGGGAAGAGACGATAACCACCAACTATTCAGGGACAACACACCCACCTCTGATTGTACGTTCTCACTTCCCTGTTCTCACTGAGACTAAATGAGGACAAAGCATCCCTGTACCTTTGATCTATGCCTACATAATAGAAACTCTCTTTTTAGTGAAAGGCTTGAACCTTCACCCCAGCTGCGACATAGAGCCTGGCCACAGCAGTAAGGCAATACGCTACACCTCTGTTTGCATTTCCCTTTATTTTCCTTACTGGCCTTTCTCAGCAACTGCCTCACCCTAAAGAAACATTTACCGCCTCACCTAGCTTTGTTACAAGAACCTGTTCTATAGGTTTTATGGCTAACATGACCTTAAGTCACTAAAATAAACCTCACTCCTGTGGCTTGCCCTGTCTAAAATATTTTCTGAACTTTGTTATATCGCTGGAGTTTCCTTCCAGTTTCCGCCCAGAGTCCCTTTTATCTGGGTGGAATGGTTATTGGTGCAACCTTCCTTGTGCCCAAGAGAAGACAAGACTCCTGTGCAGGAGGACAAGGACGAATGTCCTTGCTGTGGGACCAAGAGCTGGAGGACAGCTGTTCTCCTCCTGACTTTATAAAGCAGACTCAAATCACCATGTGGCTGCTCACGTATGCTGATCCTCATGTCTGAAAGAGCTGAGCACCACAACAAAGCACAGAAAGTCCAAACGCTTCTGCTGTTTGCTTGTACACAGGTAAAATTAAACGCGTGAGGGTGGGAAGACATAATGAGGGAGGATTGTGGCTGCAGGAGACAGAAATTACTCTGTCCAGAAAATGTCGGCATGCTGAGAGACAACTGAGACTAACAGCTGCTGTGTTGGAGCACCCCAGGGCAGGTTCCAGCATTCAGACAGTCTTGGACCCCCTGGACCACATCCCAGTACTTGGCAGTGCAACCCCTCTGTGTTCAGACAAATTTGAGCATGAGGAAGGGACCCAGATTTGATCCTTGCAGTGGACTACAGGACTGGAAGAGCTAATGTTCAGGAGCATCACACATATGTTGATGAGAGGGTACCAGGAGACTATCCCCCTTCTTGGCATCACCAGATGCACCCAGCAATCTATAGCATGGGATCTGAAGTGGCTTATGAGCAAGGTTAGTCCTTTCCATATACCATGGTAATGTGGGTTTATTAAATTGAACTTTTGCCAGGACTTATCGGAAATAAGCAGCCCATGACATGATGTGCAGCCCCATACAGTTAGGGCAGTCCTTGCATCCCCACATAAAGTCTTTGAGTACCTCACCACCCACTCATCACTTCAAGACTTGGCTCTTTCTGGACAGTTTCCTAGATTTCCTAAGCCTCAGTCTACACCGGATTCCAGAAACGGTGAGCCACAGCTGACTAAAATGAGGAGCAGGATTACTGAAACTCGTTGCCAAGTTACAACAGATGACATTGAGATGGCTTTTCGGCTGCCTCCATTTTCACACCTAATCAATAGACTTATAGAAACCATCCAGTGGTCTCACAGTCCCCTCCTTAATTTTGGTTATTTGTAAATCCTTGGGCATGTAAGCAATCAGCTGTTAAGCAGTGACATGTAAAGTCAGCCTTCTGAATAATCTCTTTTCACAGAAGTAGGCTCAGAACCAGAAGAGCTGCTGGTTCTCTCTACCCTGACTTCATTGTACATCGCCCTCCTGCTCTCCTGTCCCACTACAGCATGGAGTCTGCTCACAATCATTCAATGAAATACCACAAATCCATATGCAGTGGCAATACCCACACCAGTATTCTACTGGCAAGTTCTGTGCAAATCAAGTGCACTTTCCCAGTTTCAAATCACCAGGTCTGAAGGTGTTCATGCTGCATAGTCCTTTACACGTATCAACAATGCATTTCATATTCAGGACACAAGCAGCAGCTCTGACCTAGGAAGTCTCTAACCTGGGTTGGATAGTTCATAGATGAAAGCTGACCACTGAAAACCACCCAGTTCATGTTGCCAACAGATCAGCTACATTAAGATCTGTAGCCAAAGGTGTTGGCAAGTCAGACTTTCTACCTAATGAAAAATTCCAGTGTTCTGAAATGTTAAGTTTTTCCAGCTCTTACCAAGAAAATACATGTGATGTTCCTAAAACAAAACACAATTCAAAGGAGCTCCTGTGTAACAGGATAAATTTCACTGCTGGAATTCAGATATGCAGAGGAAAAAAAAATTCACAAAATTCATTCCAATATCAGTTGGCAGCTGCAAATACTTTGAAAGAACGCAGCTTCAGGATCATCTCAAGGAGGAGATGACCCTGCAGCCAGACAGAGATGACCCTGCAGCCAGACAGTACAGGCCTAGCAACTGAGCCAGCCCTCCTCTGCACACAATGTCAGCTCCCCAAGCTTTGGCAATCGAGTTGCCCAAGGGACCGTAGCCTGGCGGACATCGGTCACAGATAGCCCGTGCCATGATGTGTTCAAAAAGCATGTGGACATGGCACTTTGGGACATGGTCTAGTAGACACGGTGGTCTTGGATTGATGGTTTGACTTGATGATCCTAGAGGTCTTTTCCAACCTTAATATTCTGTGATTCTATGATGCTCTTTGAAGTCACGGATTTCATGGCATGATGTGAACCTAAGTAGACTGTTAAGGAGCTGGAAGAAAAGCTGGCAGGAAGCCACAAAGGCTAGATTCAAAACCTTCCTGCCAGAGAGGATTTCACTGCAAGAGCTGAGGAACTGACACATTTCCTTTCATGTTTTACTTTAAATGGAGACACATTTCCAACAGAAAATTACCCCCAGGTTCTGCTATTGAAAGGCCTTGGAGTCTGATCCTGCAAAAACTTCGACTGACAAATAATTTTCTGGAAGTGTGTAAAGTCACTGTGTTATGCATTTCCAGCATTCAATCTCCTTCAACTGACCATTTGCAGGGGTGACTCCAAAGGCAGAGCTCCCTATGGTTGACTCGGCAATGAACCATATCTGATGGTTTATCTGGCACATGTTTGCCTTGTTTGCAGAGTCATAGCTAGCATGCAGTCATGTCCCCCCCTTGAAACAACATTCAAGACATGAAGCAGATGCAGCTACATCTGCGATTACATCTGCATGAAACAACATACGCTGGTTACTTACAGCATATTCAAACTGCAGATTAAAATCCCGGTTGTTTGCTTGAAGTTGTCTCTCTTCCTCTGTAAAGAAGAGGAAACACATCAGACATGCTTGAAAGTAAGCAGAGTTGACATAGATATGAATGAAGCATCAGAAAATGCAAGCAGAGTTGCTGAAAAGAATCTGTTCTCTGAGCTGACCACCCCATGTCAGGGAATTGAAGAAGCACTGTGGACCGCTACCATGGCATGCTAAGCCCGTACTCCAAGTGCCTGCTGCCCACAACCCACAGGAATGCGAGTTGTTCACCTTCTCCTGGGTAAGCATGACCACCTAACTAGTGGTGCTCACTATTCCTGCCCTGCTCCATTTCTTCCACCTGAAGTTTCTGGGGCTGTTGCTATCAGCCTATTGTTACCACCCTTCCTCCAGTACAAGTGCATCTCCTAGCATCATCTCACAACTGGGATGTCACCACCACAGCTATCACGAAATCAAAAACTACTGGAAGAGATTTCAAAAGGACATCATATCTGTCCTCTATCTCAAGACAGAGTCGTGCCTGTCACTCCCAATAAGTGTCCTAGAAAGCTCCAGTGATGGCTGTTCTTCAGAGTGCCTATTCCAGCACTGCAGTGTCCTTCCCTTGGGGGAGATTTTTTCTCCATTATCTGACATAGAAGTCATTACTTTTATTTAAACTAATTATATCTTCTCTTGGGATGGTCAAGAGAGCTCTTCTGCCCCCCCTCAATTCCTTGTTCTACTTGCCAAGGATGCAGAGCATGAACAAGTTCATTATGTACTGAAGGCTGTTATGCCATACTGCAGTCTTCTCTTCCTAAGGGTAAGCAACTCCAGTTTCTTCAGTCGCTTCTTATGACTCAGTCTGTCATAAGCAGCATCACTCTTGCTGCTGTCCAGTGGGCTTCCCATTTAGTTCACCTTATTCTGGACATGCAGTGGTCAAAATGGGCAATAGTTTGCAGCTAAGGCCTTATGAAAGCTAACTGAAGCACACGAAATACTCCACCTATCTTGTAGACAATGCTTACTTGACATGAGAATCCACCTAGAAGTAATTTGCAATAATATCCTTATGCACCACCAGCACAGAGCTGAAGCCGTTCCATTTTGGCAGTGCCTCATCAGGCAATGCAAATCTTTCATTTGTCCTTGCTGAACTGCATCCAAATTTTTTCAGACTATTTCTCCATCTAATCAAATCTAATTCTATCTTTCATTGTGTTTCCAGCTCCCGCCAGCATGATGCCATCCGCAGATCTACTAAGTGTGGTTTTTAATCTGCCAGCCAAGATGTACAAGAAAATATTGAATACCAGACACAGCATACATCCCTGATGAATTTCTCAAGTTTCATAATCAGTCACTGATAACTATTGTCAATGTATTTTTTTTTCCTGAAAAGTCTGGCACTTGCTGTATGGTGATTTTATCTCAAGAATGTATCTCCAGTTCACTTGTAAAAATGCCGTAAGTGACAGTCAAGATACATGGCAGCTATCTAAGGCTTTTTCACTAGCCCTCTGGCTACCACTAATACAGAATTAATTTTGGTTTGATGCAGTTTTTCAGGACTGCTGACTGTTAATCATCTCTTCCACACACACACACTTCTAGTTACTTTGAAGTGGTTTGTTGGGTTGTTTCAACCTTTACCCAAGAAGTGAAATCAATATATCTATGGTAATATATCACTCAGCTTCTCTTTTCCCCGTTTCAGGACAGATACTATGCTTGCTCTTTTCTCAGCCTTCTAAACTTCCCCTGTCTGTGCACTAGAAACTCTCAAAGGCAGCACTGCTCCAGGCCATACTCTCTACCTTACTTAGCCAACCCATACCCTCTCTGTTTCAGCCCCAAACCTCCCCCCCTTCTCCTCTGTTTCTGTCAACTATTATGTTAGATGTCTAAAAAAAAACCCACAAAACCAAACCAAAACCCAACAACAACAACCAAAAAACCCAAACCCAAAACCAACAACAAAAAAACCCCAAAACAAAACAAAAAACCCCAAACAAAACAAAACAAAACAAACAAACAAAAAAAACCAAATCAAAACCAAAGAACACCAAACCAGATTTCTTAGCATTATTTGCTAGGCTTTTTTCACTGAGTAGCAGAAATAAACCATCTTTGATCTCCCTCTTACTAGAAGGATTACAGAATTCCAGAGATCCCAACTCTTACAGAACAACTTTTATTCCCCTTTATGTCCTCGATAGTTTTTTCTCACTTTGAGCGTTTGCCACACAGGTTGTTCTGGATAAAACAAGCTGCTTTGCACCTTCTAGAGCCATCCTTCCTCGGCCTGAAGTGAATGAGGACCTTGCGATTTTGCCATTTCACTCACCTTTCGGAGACTTTCCCTGAAAGATGGTAACTTAGACCTGTGCCCTTAAGACCAATTATTTAAGGCAACAACAGCGCTGCTTAATTCTCCCCCCACGCCAGATTTCCTTCCCATGAGATGTCATTACTAGCTCTTCACATTTACTGAAGATTTCCTCCTTGAACTCCATTTTAAACACTTTGCTGTTGTCACGGTATCATACCATCATTGCACGGTCATTCCCGTTTACACTCCCTCCTGCTTTCCCAGGACCAGTCTGGTCCTCCCTGTTGGAGGGAATCAGTACTGCAACAGCCTCTGCTCTATCTCCAAAAAATTACCCACCTCTGCACCAAAATGCTGTGCCAGCTGAACAGGTCGTGTTTCCCTATGCTCCTCTCCAACTCTGCCTTTGCGTAGTTAGAATTCCTCATCTACCACCATGCCCTGTCTCTCAGAAAACAATTATTTTTTTTTTCCCCACAAAGACTGTCCTTCTTGGTTTGCTGTGCCAGTGTTCTTCACCCTTGTAGCATTACTCAGAGATCTGCAATTTGTTCATCTTTCTTCATGCTGGATCTCAGAGCACATGAACATACAAGGAAAACATCTCTTCCCTTGCCACCCCTGTTACCCTTCCAGAATAAGCTTTATTCTTTTCTATTAATATTCCAGCCTCATGAGTTATCCCAGCACGTGTCTATTATACCTATTAAATGATGTGTTAAGACATCCAGTTCTTCCTGTTTATCCACTCTTGCATTAGCAAGTGTCTAAGCTATTCAGTGCACTGAACTGCTATCCTTTCCCTCCAATAACCCTATAAATAGCACAACATCCCTAATTTTTAAGCTCTTTTTCAGATCACCTTTTTTTTTTTGTCTCTGTTTGTGGTCTGTTTTCATCAAGACCTTTAATTACTAATGTAAACCTATGTTAGTAGGTAAAAGTGTTTTTCCCTTTCTTCACGCACATCTAACTGTGCCAGGCATTTCCAAATCAGCTCCCATCTGCCTGGACAGGGTGATTCAGACCAACCACAGAGGCTTCATTCAAGAACCTCAAAGCACTTAATCTTTCACTGCTTTCCTCAGACACATTTTTCTCATCTTTCACAGTGGGAAGAACAATGTACAGAGAGATGAGAGTAACTTCTCTGGTGTCCCAGAGGAAAACAGAAGCAGAGCTCAGGAGGTCCAGGCTTGCAGGGCTTCAACTATTGTGTTATGTGCCCTGAATTTTCCTGAGAGCAACCAGCATTATCAAAGCAGATGAAAGATAAATCTATTTGTTAAAAACAGGACTTCCCAACACTCGCACATTTCCTCCCATACAGTAAATGCTACTCTGATCCCCTCCCCAGGGGCACCAAGTCTAGTCCTGGAATAAATGCCACAGAAAAGATAAATGGCTTTAACGTAAATAGGAATAGATGACAAAGCCTGTAGCCTACCGGGCTACAGAAGCACGCTGGTCCTGGGAAGGGAAACCAGCAGGCAGGGACAGAGCTGTTTGCAGGCACCATGCGCTTACGTGGAGCAGCACAGGCAAGTCAAAGACCTGTGGCGACCCTGAAATGAAAGGCTGACCACTCGCAAGGGACAGCCTTGTCCATGCTGCTCACAGTCAGCAGGTCTGCCCAGCTGTCTCACCAGAAGGAGCTACGGAAATGCAGGACAGATGGAGAGGCACGAAGACATCCAGAACTGCTTATCTTATTTGGGTATCTGTTCCCTTGCCAGCACAGGAGACACAGGGCACATGGCAGAGCCTCGGGGTCACGTGGCAGGTTCTGAGAGGCTCTAAATTGCTCTGTGACTTTCTGTTTTCGTAGAAAGGGCAGGCCTTGAGGGGGCTACACACAGAAACAGAAATGCAAGTCTGGTTGGCAGTAGCTGGACATGCCATCAGCTCCTTTGCTCTTCTCAGGGCTCACTAGGGGAGTGGGGAGCCATTCTCAATCATCAGCCTGCCTCCACACTCTCTGCAGCCAGGGAAGAGGTACTTGACACGTGCATTTGATTTCAAGGATCTTAAATGCTCCTAGAAAGAAACCATGCAGGTACCTGCTCCAGTGAGGAAAGGAGCCTGGCTTCTCATCACAGTGAGAGGTGCACTCTCCAAGAGGAATGACTTACGTGAGACACACAAATAGCTGCAAGCAGCTTAGGGGTAGCACAGAAACATGAAGCAGTGGGACGTCAAACAGAACGGTGGATGAAACTCACTCAAGACATTGCCCTCCTGTGACTGATCATGTATGATACAGGTTTTCTAGGACAATCAATTTCTGAAGGCCCCAGATAGCTATGAAACTGGTTCAAAACTGAATGGAAAGTCTATGGCCTGCTGTAGCCATTCATCCCTCTCAGAGGTGGTGTCCCCAAAGGCCAAAATACAAGGCTAATTTCTAGTGGGAAGCTCTAAATTTTCCTTGCTGGCTAACAGCCAGTACCTTTGTCTAAAGCAAGAACAACAAATTGCAAGGAATGCCTCATCCAACAACATCAACAACTTTCTGTCTTCTAGCTACACCTAAGGAGAACCATCACCGACCACAAGCACGGGGCAACACTGCCTCAGTGGTTTTACTTTTACCAACAGAGGACCATGAGATCCTACTGCTAACCCTCCTAAACTAGCAGTTCTCAACTATCAAAGAGCAGACAACTCTTATTTGTTGCTGGAAATGTTTGGACAGAAATAAAGCCTCTTGGATGATCACAACAAACAAAAAGTTTGGCAAAGTCAAATATTACACCACCTTTGCCTGGAAACCACAGCTCGGGGTGCTTTGGCTGTAGGTGCAAGCACAGGTCTTAGCATGCCCTGTTCATTCTGAAAACATTGAGGAAAAAGGGAGGGGAAACTTGAAGGGCTATCAGATGAGAAGTTTTTAATTTCTTGAAACTTTTTTATATCTCTAAGCAACTCAGACTTTCTGCTTCTGCAAACTGCAGTCACAAGTCACTGGAAAGAAGGAATGGGATTTGTGCTCCAAGTTATCATTTCACTGCCACTGAAAACTATTTTAAACTATTCATCAGTGGAAACTCAGCGTACATAAATATGGCTTAGTGCCCAGTTCTTGGTCTAACCACTGAGACCAAGCCACTGGGAAAGTGGTTGTTTTCTCAGGCAGACAGATTTAGGAGCTAAACCACAGAATAACATCTGTATTCAATAAAATTAAACCCATGCCAAAAATCAGCTATAAATGTAAATGGCCAGCCCACCAGCCTTCTCCAGTTAGGACTGCCACATGGAAAAGTCTTGCAAAAGGTTAGATTCAAGATCTGGTCAGACAGCCTGGAAATTTGTTTCTGGTTTATGTGAAGGAGCATGAGCCAAGAGCAATGCTTTCAAGAGGCTATTGGAAAAGTTTTGTAGATTTTAGGTCCTGTGGCTCCAAGAAACAGGAGGTTAAGATCTGCCTGGTTTTGTCAAGTCATACACAAATTAGGCCCTGATACCTCACGCATGAAATGAGCACAGCCCAATTAGGGGAGTGCCAGTATAACTAAGCCTGACAAGAGAACACAGACAACATAAACTCTAAAAATAATAATCTACTCCACCCTTTAAACAAGCCACCTCAAGAGCACAAATGCTGCCCTGGACCAGCTACAAAGCATGGCATCCAGGAGCTGAGTGCATCTCCCCAGCTTTCCTTGCAGAGTGGCTCTTAGCAAAGCTATTAACCCTACCAACACCAAGCTGTGAAAGCTGTAACACAGTTATTCTGCTCCCAAGGGCACATAACTGACCTTCCTGAGCCTGTAATTCAGGTGTCTCCTACAACAGGCTATAAGCAGTCTGAGAAGACCTCCACCAGTCACAGCACATTTTTTGTTGCAAATCTCATGATGTGACGACTCCTTCCAGTTCCTCCTGTCCCATCTCCTTCTTCCTTTTGTTGACCTTACTTTTGGGCATATCATTGTTACTGCGTGACCCAGCTTTTGGTATCACCTCTCAGCAACGGCACAAGTGCCACCTCACATCCAGCACCCAGAAGATCACCCATCTCTTCACGGGCAGAGAAATCCTAGCTCTTATTTCTGGTCTTTGCTGGACTGTTACTCTGCGTGCATAAGTAATTCAAACCCGCCATGGTGCATTGATATCTCTGTTCTCCCCACAAAAAAGAGAATTACAGTGTCTGTTGAAGGGCAACACTATGGAAGTTTCTTTGCCATTGTATAATACATTAGGCAAAGAAAATCGCTGCTCCTAGGGAGGTTATGATACAAGCTGATAGCAAAAATCTCCTTCCACATTAAACCAGTACCTGCCCCTTTTTGCAGCCATGAGAGATGAAGGAACTATGCAACAAGATTTGCAGGTGCTGTACCTGGGTAGAGTCCATGCCGTTGGGTTAAAGAGACCAGGATTATCTTTTTAAGAGCAATATCACAGGATGTCACATTTAATAATACAGCAGTGCCTTGCTGGCATCAGAGCTGCACCAAGCAAACTCCACCCAAAACCAAAGCCAGGGATCTTTACCCAGCAGCTCAAGATGCAGTGTGGATCAGAGGCTACGTGGGTGAAGAGCCATGCAGCAGGTCTGAGGCTCACAATGGTCAAACGTCTACATTTCACAGCCAGCCTCAGACACAGACAAAAGCCAAACCCTCATTACCTGAGTGTCAACCTAATGCTGTGACCTGCCCGGTGCAGGCGTACCAGCTGCTCCGCGGCACGAAACCAAAGCCCAGCCCTGCCCTGAACCACCGCCAGAGCCTGGCAGGTTGCAGCGAGTGTGGCTGGGGCAGGAAGAGCGATGAGAACCTGATGGGATGGAAACAGGCAAGGGGGAGGTCACAGCCAAGCCCTGCTCAGAGCAGGAACATGCCCAGCTGCCTGGCAAACAAAGATGTTTGGGTTTAGGTGTTGTTTTTTTTTTTAATTGACTCTAAGGAGGAGCTCTCCAGGGCTCCATCTTACAAAACTGCACATTTTTGACATGTAGATGCTCCCTGTTCTACGGAGCCTCTCTGGCTGCTGTGGCTGGAGAGGATTTATGCTGGCAATCACATGCTTTTTCATTTCTGAAATGGAGTAGCTGAGCGTGAGGAATTTAATTTCAAAATACCTGCGGCAAGACCATTCACAGACACCACCATAAATGGGTTTAGCTCTATTCCCTCCTGCCTGTTCCTCCATTATTAAATAAAGATCTTCTTCATTATGTCTTTTTGCCTCAAAAGAACAAGAATCCTCCTGAAGAAATGAAATGCAAGAAAAACATTTTTCTGGTGATGGATTGTATCTTTGGTGATTGATTCTGAGCTCAGCCTCCTGCTAGCACTAAACAAACACTACATGGCAACTGGAATTTCCCACACATGTAAAACATTTCATATGTTTCTGGTATTAATGCAAAATATTGGTTTTTTTTTCTGGCACCACTAACAGAGGGACCACTTAGGAGATACTTCCATTTTCATACTGCAGATGCAAGGTCTGAAATAAAAAATCTTGAGGGTGAACTGGAATTATTTCTGCCTCAGGTTCAGTAAGTTTTTAACCTGAAGATATATTTCACTATTAGATCCCACCCTTTTGTAAAAGCAGTATTTGATATTGTCACCATAAAGAGAAAGAAAGAAAAGAGATCTTCAAAAGGATGCCTCATATTTGCCCAGCATGTACAACACTCATGGCCAAACAACACTCTTGGGACACAAGCCTGGAAGAAGCGATAGCTAACCTTAAAACAGAAAAATACTCCCTTTTAGGTTATTCTGGTAACGGACAGAGGCTGCCTTGTCTCTCCCTTTCCCCATCTCCTGCAATAATACCAGTTCTGGTTCTCCTTTGCTTCCTCCTCCCAGAGATGTCTCACCCACCTGCCTTGGCTCTGGGCAAGGGGTGGGACTCACCACATCTCAGAAATGCCTTGCAATAGATTATTTCTCAAGAAACACCTACATCTTTTCGTGTTTGTTTTCAGTCCACTTCAGAATGAAAATATGCATTTTTCAAATATAGTAGCAGTAGAAATTGTCTCTTCTTCATTCTGACAAACTTTAATTTTAAAAAGTTATGGGATTTTTTTTTTCAAATTTGATTTAGAATTTTATATCACTTTGTATCCTGGCTTTTGTAATAGTAGTTCAGAACATTTTGACCAACATCAACATGCTAAATAAGGCAGCTGCAATAGTAATTTGTTTTCATTTTAAAAACTAGTCTGACTGTGACTTGCTGGCACATATAATTTCCTTTACTAGAAAATAGCGTCACCTAGACAGACTGGTAATCCCACAGCTTGACACAAATTCACATGTTGTTAATAACAGCAGCGCACAGTGATAGGAAGTGATGTAAAAATCATAAAAATAAATACAGCTCTGAAACAAACTTTGAGAAGTTTTTCAATTCACAGTTATTTCCCTCATGGGAAATTATGTAAAAATAAATATATTTTTCATACTGAATGTCTGTTGTGGTAAGACATTTCCTATCAGATCTGAAGGGGAGTCCCAGAAGGCAGCTGCGCTTTATGTCTGTAGAGCCAGCCTTGGGCTGCCGTCTCCACAGGGAGCTGCTACCCCTGCAAGCTCTGCCCATAGCCCGGCTTCTCAAAACCCATCTGCCCTGGAGAGCAGACTGTCCCTAGCAGCAAGAAGGAAAAGCCAGTGCAGCATTCCAAAAGCCCTGGCCCAATTTATGTCCATCCTGTTCCTCACACAGTGCCCCTAGGCTGGGCTTGTGGAGATGAAGCTGCAGCAATGATTGCTCTTGCCACCAACTGGAAGCGCACACCTTGGGATAAGGTTATTTGTGCAGATGAGTTCTCCCAGTTCCCTGTTTCTGTTTGTTTCATAGATAGTACTTGATCATCCCCATCCGCAAGGTGTGAAGCTCTAGCACTGAGTTAAGCTGCCATGGAATCAAGTCAGTGAGCAGAGATATTCCACATTTATCAGCCATCACCAAGGCATGATCCGTGTTTCCTCCCACACACTCTGTAAACCGAAATTGTTCCCATTCCTCTCTGTTTCGTCAATATTCATTGTAGGTTAAACCTCAGTGTAAAAGATCTCAGGCATCTCTTCCACAGAAACACTGCTGCGGCTTATCTGAGAGACTTTGGCCAGAAAAGCATCGCAAACGATCAGTCATCTAGGAACAGTTTTCCTCCAAACTGTCTTTGGGTGTCTGATGTCACAGTGCACACCACTGCTCCGTGAAGCTGACTTTTAGTTACATCCTTGATTGCTTGTATAAAGAACATAAACATATAAAAACTCTCTTATCTCCAAGAAACTTAGACCATGTAACCAGTCTTGTTAAAATATACCTATCCTGGCAAAAATTTCCTAATTTTGCCTGCCAGCATATGCAAACAGCCATGTCTCACTGAGGGGAAACAGCAAAATAATACTGGTTCTCATGGGAGCAATCCTGACCCCAGTTTCAGCAGCTGATGCCTGAGGTAATCCATTCTCTCCCATAAAAGTCATAACATGAACTCTTCAGTGAGGTTAACTTGTTTTTGGAATAGAAATTTGGTCTTTCCATGAGCAGTACCGTCCCACCAAGACAAGTGCATGGGATGTTCCCCACCGAAGTGCCTTGCCTACCCTCAGGCAGCACAGTCCTATGAACATCTCCAAATACAAAGGCGTATAAATTCTTCAATTAAAATAACAGTTCAGCCCTGGCATTTACTCCAGTGAAATGTTTGCAAGGAGCAATCATAGCCCTTTCAGCATTTGAGCTACAAGGCAAAGGAATTAAAAATAAAAGTGGACGGAAAAAAGCTCTTTTAGCTTCCTGTTATGGGAGCTCCTCATTCCCTGATCACTCCAGCTTCCCTTATCCTTCTCTGAACCTCCTCCAGTTTGAATTCATTAGTTTTGAACTGGTGATCAAAAGCGCATAAAATGTGAAAATAAATAATTTTTTTCCCTGTAAAGTATGTTTTTTATATCTAGGAAGATCTGAGTTTCTTAGACATTTGGTTGAAGGAGGGACTGAACACTTCTCTGCTAAAACCCAGAGAGAGGGCCAGGCAAAACACAAACTTTTCCTAATATAGCAACGTGATCTTTTTGATAATCAGAACGCTACTGCTTTACAAGTGGGGATGCCCTGAGTGGACAGGGGCTCACAGACACGCCTGTGCTCCTCATCTCCAAAGCCAAGACAGAGAAAGAGACCTCGGGCTGGCAGAGATTCTTCCCCAGGAGTAATCACAACCTCCTCTCCTGGGACCAGCAGAGCAGCAAACGGATGCCCCTGTCTTAACATCAGGGCTTACAGTCTGCCCCATGCCAGGAAGGGGAAACAGCAGCACAATTGCAAAAATAAACCCTTGGGAAAAAGCTATTCAGTCTTCTGAACTCAGAGAGGTTGGGAAAAAAATAATTTCATGTCAAAATACAAGTAGGGCACTAATCTCTGCATTCACCTAATACAGGGAGGAACACCCTGGAAAGGAAAGGCTGGAGACTTTCCCGATTCACAGCATCTGCAGACCTGACCAGAGATCACATCCTGGGCATGGACATGAAGTGATAAAACACAAGACTCATTTCAATGATTCGTGCTGCAACGTCCAGGTACTGATGAAGATGAACCCTATAAGACTCCAAGAAGCTGCCCCAGCTTAAGGGCATGCTAGTAGCCCTCCAGCTGGACTTCTTCCAAGCATTCATGTCTACAGGAACTTCTGCTGCAAAGTCCAGTGAGGATCATGCTGCAGAGGATGGTTGCTACCTGTCCCCACACTCATTTATCTGGGTGCCATGTGGAGCTCGCAGGGAGGGAATTATGTAGGCTCTGGTTTCTTCTCCAGAGCCAGTATTCCCCTCAGCAGCTTCTGTGTGTTCTCAGGGTGATCTCTGTACTTTGCTCTTCTTCCTACCTCTTACTGAAGGGAATACACAGGCCATTGCCGTTGACACATTTAATCACCAAAATTTTGCATCAGACCTTCACACTAAGTTGCTTTTAGCATATTTTATAAACTGCTCGAGAGAGGGCACTACACATTGCTCCTCCACCCACTCCCACAAAAGATCCTTGTAGAAAAGACACCAGAACCCAGCTTCCCCAAGCCAGTCACATGCCGTGACAGGGCACAAACTCTGCAGCCTGTTCTGTTGTAGATGTCTCCCTGTTCACTGGCATGGGGTGCGCAGCAGTCCCCCAAGGCGTGCAGGACAAATGAACAAAGTGTGCCTTCCTCCGCCTGCTCTGCAGGTGTAAGACATGGCCTCAAGCACACTCTCAAGGGATCGCACGTGTGCTGTATTTACATTCCTGAGGTTGTCACCCTTGGCAATGGTATTACCAGACACTCACCTTTCAATTTCTTCTTTCCAAATTTTAATCCAAACAGAGACATCCCAAAACTTTATTTTAGTCCAACTCCATGGAACTTCTGCAAGAGAAAAGAGAAGAGAATTCACAGTGGGGGTTCCTAGTCCCGCAGCATGACGTGATGCAGCACAGACACACACAATTCTGTGCCCACAACCTGGGAGAACCAAACTCCTAAGCACCATGGCCAGCAGATACAGTTTATCACACAGAGTGTTTTAAAATGCAGAACCATCCCAGGTTTGCAGGTTGCACTGCTGCATCAGTGTGGGCTACCGTACCTTGGACATTTTATTCTGTTCATCTCCTGACATGGCAAAAAGAAGGGGCTGGTGGAGGAGAGACTGAAAAGGACATTCCTCCTCCCTTGACCCTATATGAAAAGGAGAAATACACTCACAGGACTTGTACTTAAGGTACAGAGGAACTGAATGACTACCCAGAGCAAGACCAGCCTCCCCGAAGAGCAGGAAGCGGTGGAAAACACTGGTTTCCTGTCCATCTGCCTGTGCTCCACATGTGCTGGCTCATGCTGTTGTGCATCTGTTGGTCACTCTCTGTGTTTGGGGTGGGCTAGCTTGTACGGCTCTGAGTAAAACTTCTCCCCTGCTGGCTGCAAACTTCCTGGCCCAGAAGCCAAAAGCCAGGCACCAGAAATGCATTTAAGGCACTGGATATATCCTGAGATGCAAAGAAACCGAGCATTAATCAAAATCACATCAAAACGGTCAGTAATTAAACTTTCGGTGTTCCAAGAATCAGATGGTTTATCTAAAGGACTTAGTGGTGATGTTGGTGCTGACAGCCTGAGAAGATCTGTGAGCATGGGAAAAGGCGCCACTGCCCAGCAAGCCTGGCTGACTGGGAGCCTACATCGACAGGAAAGTGGTACCAGCTGCTTAACTGGCCAGTGGAGTCAAACTGAGACATCTGAGGGAATTGCAATCTATCTGGAACAAGTGGCCTAGGTGACAGAATGAAGTTTTAGCATTTTATCCTATGCTATCTGTGCAGAACACGGGTGTCTGAGGAGGCAAGTAGAGCAGTTATATTTTGGAAACAAGCAAATGTGAATACAGCCCATGCCGCTGCCCAAAGGCAAGCCTGGTACAACATCACTGGACTATGCCTGGTGCACACTTGGGCTTCACATCTTTTCAGAAAATGAAGGTAAACTGTAAGGAAAACCTGCAGTCATTGCGTTGGCCAAACATTTAGGCGCAGATCTCAATTCCAGACGCTAACGCAAAGCTATATTTAGCAGCTGCAATTCAATGAGCCTGAGATAAGGCAAACAACACCAGGTAAGCTCCAGCCAGCCAGCTAAGTGCTGCACACCCCGCGCACAGCGCAGCCCTGGCACTGTGCTCCCTGCCGCTCACCGCAGTGTTCGGGAAGCCCTCTCTGCCCACTGTGCTTCAGAGGGATCCTTTCTCTGTTCACTTGTGTAGATCCAATTGTTTCTGCTCACCAGAACAAATGCTTTGGCAACACCTCTCCCCAAAATTTCCCGTGTCCATGGAGGAAAACTGCTTAAAGTTACAATATTCAATATCACAACCTGAAGTTCTCTCAACCCTGCTGATGAACCTTACTTTCCATCCCTAACTGACCACAGTCTATCATTTTCAATGCATTTCTTCCATGTTTTAGAATTACGGTCATGTCTCCTAGCTAGGACTGAGAGCTCCCCATAAGACAGTGGGAGGAGCGAGGCACGCTACCCACACTTTCCCAAGGGAAAGACCTCAGATTTCCTCGAGCACCAGGAGCCACAGGTCTGATACCCACTGTCCACTGGCAGCACAAGGATGGGCTGGTTGCAATCATCATATGGCTATACTGTTGAACTCTGGATTTTGCTGTAAGTGCCAAATGTTTTGGAAAAGCTATCTGCAGCTTCCAAACCTCTCCCAGCTGTGTACTCCACTGACAAGGCATGCAATTTCAGCAGAGGAGGAAAAAAAGGGATGTTTATGTTTGTGGGGGAGCAGAGAAGAGAGGGTGGTTGTAAGCCTTCTTTCAGCAGTAATAACATGAAACAAAAAATAGAGTTAAGATCCACATCTCACAAACAAAAACCCGAAACTTCGTTCAGCTGTGACACGTGGCTTTTGTTAATTACTGATTCTTTAATCACTGGTTTCTGGTGTGACCACAGTATGACAACAACACTGCAACAATACAGTATTTTGGCATGGAGGGTATCTTTAACTCCTTCAGTTTCTCAGTGCATTTGTTTAGGACTGCATTCACAGAACATCTTCACTCAGCAGGAAATTTAAGTTGCTGCCATGGCCAGCACAAATATCCTTACAGGCTGATCATTCCCACAAAACCTTGCTTTTCAGGGCAGACATGGGTGATAACTTTGCCATATCTGCCTGTACCAATTTCCTCTCCGGTCCGTCCTTTCCATCACACAGGTTTAGCATAGCTTCTTACTTCCTTCAAGCCCAGGAGTTATGTATGAATCCTTCCCAAGCTGACCCAATCCTTGATGCAAAACGGTCGCTGGTTTGCCCAAACCACAGTGTTATTTGAGAATGTGTCAGTGTTCAATGGGCACACACACAATGGCATTAAGGGCTTGACACACCCTTATTGCACTAAAGTGTACCCTTTATTTTCATAATAATTGCAAATATCTTCCTTTGCTGCTTTGTTACTGACTCACAGATCTAATCCTCATACTCCTCTGCCCAGCCAGCCACTCCCACGCTGGCCATAGCTCCTGTGTGTGCCTGCCTGCTGACACCTCGCTTTGTGCCAGTACAACTTCACGCTTCAGGTGTCTGCTTTCAGTCTGAGAGTTCACTGACCATTGGCTCCACGTGTGAAAGTAAACCTAAGCAAATGATGGAGGAATTGTCCCTTTTGGTGGTGCTCCAGGTACTGTTCCTGTTTTGGTTTGCTGTCACAACTTTCACAGACATGTGTGGTCTCTTGGCTGACCTTAGCTCTGCCTGCCTTTCTGTCCCAGGGCTTTTTTTTTGGACTCTCAATCCTACCTGCAGGGTCCAACATCTCTGCACCCTTATCTATCAGCAATTTCCCTCAGGGTATTATTTTTTCCCCCCAGATTTCACTTGTAATCAAAATTCATGTCTCTTTTCAGTTTTCTTTACGTATCTCTCTTTTTCTTAAATCTGAGATTCAGTTTCCCTTCCAAAATTGCAACAATGGATCTTGTTGCACTCATATACACTGCTACGGCTTCAATAGCCCTTCGCACTTTCAGAAAAAAAGTGTATCTCTCAGGTTTCATTTTCACATGGCATGAAGTACTTACCAAATTTTGGTAAGGCACTTTCAGAGCCTCCTATTCCTGAATTAACTGAAAATCCATAAAACAGACGAAAACTTTCTATGGTCAGAAAAAACGCAATTTCCTGTTTGCCTTCATTTTTCCTGACAGTAGCTATTTTCAGATGCAAAGTGAAGTGCTGCTTCGATCTCCCTCAGTTGCCTTCCACACTCTCCCTTCTGGACCTCTTTTTGCTCCTTCATTTTCCACTCAATTATTTTGCTTTTGGTTTTGTTTTTCATTCCTCTTTACTTCAAGTACCCTGTGCTGTGCGTTAATCAGCTGGGGCTCTCAGTATTTGAGTAATCACACAGGTCTGACTCCTGCACTTAACGGGACATGTGTTACTTCCCCATGTTTCCACAGACTATAGCAAAAATTATTTAAAGCTCAAATTCCTAGTTCTTCATTTATGGGGATTTGGGGATATAAGCTACAAATAAATTACCTCTTCTCACCGTAGAAGGCTTTTGTACCTATTGCACTCTACAAACTAGCTACAGCGTAGTCTTCTGCAAAGAAAATCCACCAATTTTATGGCTACTGACAGTTCAGTCATGGGCTCTGAGCACTCTAATATCCACAGCAAGAAGCTACTTTGACAGGTCTTTAATGGCAAAGAGATGGTCTCTCACAAGCCAAGCTCGGCCTTATTTAAGAGCCAGATTTGGCTTGAGAACAACTCTGCAAAGCTCATCCTGAGTGAGGTGCAGGTTGCAATGAGCTACGGCCTGTGGAATTTGTAAAGGCTGCAGCCTAATCCAAAACCATGGCTCGCTGAGGGCTGTACTGCAAACTGGAGGTGGAGCGAGGCACTTCCCACCACCACAGTGATGAGTAGCAAAATGAGAAAAGACATGGCACAACTCAGCTGAATGGAGAGCAGATGTTGCAGATGGAAAATGTGACTAGTTTCTTGGCCCTGTTTCTTTGGACACCGCTACGCAATACATCATATTCAATGATAAATATGGATTAGAAAATACTTGGTGTTTCTGCTCCCATCACCTTGTTCCCAGACTCTGAGAAATGTTCCATGTTAAATACAATCCTCTTTGGAAGGGTTACTTTAATCCAGATCATGGCGTGTAGTTCGGTGCAGACCAAAATTCCTGCCCAAGCAATGGTTTAGCAGATCTGAGGTGCAGCAAATTGTGCTGTAATACTAGAAACAAGCACACAGAGTCCAGGGGAATTAGGCAGGTGATCAAGATTTCTCTAGTCAGTTTTGCCATCAAAAATAGTGTGGTATGTATACACCCTTAAAAGCTGAAATATCTCTGTCCAGGTAAAAATGCAGAAAGCATGGCATGCCTTCACTCACCAGCTTCCCATGTCAGGTCAGGTTTTGCATGTGAGCAAAACTATTGGTTTTTTAATCTATATTCAGCTGATGTAACAATGACAAATACCCACATCTCCTAGAACTATTTTTTTCTTTTTTCTTTTTTTTTTTCAGGCTAAGATACTAAATAGCTAACCAATAGCTCTGTATACCAGAAAGTAAATCCCAAGCACTAGGCATCATGACAGACAAGGTTCAAGATAGCCTGTGCTGCCTAGTATTCTTGGTGGAGTAGTGCTGTTAAGTTCCATGAGATGAACCAAATCTGAGTCCCTAAATTTTGAACACATGTCACTTTAAACTGGATTTGGAGGCACAGCTGGGAAAATATCATGGGTTTAAAATACATTAGCTGCTCCAAGTCCCTGTTTGCTCCACGCCTTTAGTTGCATGCCTCTTCATGGGGTGCACAACATCAGGTGCTAAAGCAGGAGACTCACATTTGCTCTCAGGTATCGCAGAGAAGGACACCACGGTCGGTGCAATGTTTGCTAACGTCCTGGCAAGAGCAACGTAAAAGCCTGGCACACTTGGCATGGACTGTAATGTACAACGCCGAGACATGTTTGCAAAGGGCCCCCTTTAAACTTCTGCTGTATTAACTGTTTTGGTCAAATTGTTTGATTTTTGGTTACAAAGAGTATGATGCACCTGATTTCCCCTATTGAAAGCAAACATGAAAATTTCAGCTATTAGAAATAATTAGCACTAGTCCTCTTTTGTCATTGAAAACCACTAGCATTAGTACTTCTCTACCCCTCCTCACATCCTCCTGTGTTTTAACACCTCAAGAGCAAAACAGGCGGTAGCATGTGTTGTATGGGTCCTTGCTTTGCAGGTGGGAAACACAGAAAGCAAGCTGCAGAATGGACAACCAAAATGTGTGGGTTTAATACCAGAATAACACTCTCTTAGGGCTGAAACCAGAGGAATAAATTTAAGAAGCTACAAATGGTCACTCTTGGCATCAGGGTTTACAGAAGTAGCAGTGACTCCAGTTTAAATCTACTAGCTCAGTGCAAGGAGTTTGAAAGTATCCCTGAAACCTCTCCAGCTTTTTAAATACCTGAAGACGTATCCTGGATGAGGAGAGCTAGCCCTCCAGCTTTTTTTTTTTTTCCTTTTTCTTTTTGGTGGTTGGTTTTTTTTTGTGCCTTTCCAAGCTATACATGCAGAAACCCACGAAACTTTGTGCACACCGAAGTGCTCCTACACCTACACTCCAACGTGCCAATGCAATTAGCTATAATTGCTGGGAAACAGACTCAGTCTGTTATCTGCCACGTTTTAAAGTAACGATCCAATATCCTCCATCTGTCTTCATTAAAACACGCTTTAAACTGACACCAGAATGGCAGTCAAAAATTTGCATTCAGCTCCTTTGGGTAAGTTAGTTGCAACGCTCAAGTTACCGACCAACAGCTGAGGCAGAGCGAGCTCCCAAACAAAAATGCAGGCTGCAATCTGCTCCCTCCGAAACAGCGCACACAATACCAGCTTCCCCGGGCGGCCGCCGCCACCGCCGCCGCCGCTGCTCGAAATCAGGCACAGCTCAGCTCACTCCACCCAGAAGTCTATCAGCTCGCTTATAAAAGTTCAGCCCCAAGTACTTTGATTAAGCTTTGCAAATCAGGTCTGAAAAAAAAACAACTGCAAGTTTTCTGCCCCCAAAAACTGAGAGAGGAAACAAAGGAGCAGAAGGAAAGTGTTAAATCTTACCCTGGAAAACTTGTGAAAGTCACAGCAACAAAGTTGCTGCCCTCCATAGCACTCCGGTACACTCCTCTCTTCTCATTTACACGCAGCTTTATCCCCTCCCAAGACCAGCAGCTTCGCTCATAGTCGCCGTGCCAGGACATCCATCTAAGAAAGCAAAGCCTCTCTGTGCTGTGAAACGGGCATTGCATGCGCGTCTGAGTCCCTTAAAATCCGCTGTGGACCTGCTCTGCCACGCAATGTCCTGGTAACTAAATTTACTCCAAGTTCCCTACTTCTTACTCCAGTCACTCAGCTTGGCTCCTTGCCAAATTCTTCCTTTTTTTTTTTTTTAAAAAAAAAATCTGTTTCCTGTAGATAGGGAGAGTGTAGTAGCTCCCTTAAAAATAAAATGTTTCAGCAGAACAAGTTGCAAAAGAGTAAAGCATAAAAGCAGAGCACCTAGGCTTGGGGCACCCCAATTAACTCCAGAGGCAACTGCTGCTCATCTTACCTACCTCCTGCCGACGCGGAAGCTTTCAAAAGGAAGCCAAGGAGCAAAATAGTCCAACATATCAAATTGCTTTAAAAACGGATGAACTTGGTAAGGGATCCACTTCCCAGCAGCAGCCCCTCTCTCTGTGTCTGTAATGCTGGAGTTGGTCAGGTCTCCTTAAACCCAGAAACACTGTCCTACAAGCTGATCCCAAGGCTCCACCTCACCCGCTTTCCAATAGTTGTGAGTAGCAAAAACTCTGCAGAGAAAAACCTCATAGAGCACAATTGCATAACCCAACCACAGAGCTTCCTCCAGCCAGCCAGAGGATCGCTTCATTGCCGAAACGTCAGGGCTTGCTCATCCCTGAGAGCATGACCTCCCCTTGGCCTCTGGGACACACTCCTGGCCTCACTGCTGTCGAGGGGGTCCTCCTTGCCAAAACCCCTCAGCACGCTCGTGAGCCTCCCGACCTTCCCACTCACTCTCTCACCTTCAGCAAACCAAATATTCACTTTTTTATTGCAAATTGTGGGACCCTTCTCAATGCCATATCCTTCTATATGCCACTTCGCTGGCATTTTACCTTCCAGGTACAGGATGAGACAAAAAGTGAGCCACCTACAACTTTAATCCACGTCCTGCTTACTTATACCTGTGAACTGCAATTATTTTAGGATCACCAGATTCTCTCCCTAAGTTGCGTGACAGTACTGCCTGCCAGGAACATGCCAACTTGACAGTAAGAGAAAGTTTAACGTAAAAGATTTCTGTATGTATTTATCTCTGTTTTTTTCATTCATGTTCCATGTTTTCCCACCGAATTTATGTGAACACTGAATTAATTTCAAAGTTGCCCACAAACACTTGAACACATTCATCAGCGGATTAATTATAGCAATGTGAGAGTCAAGGCTTGGAAAAGAGTATTTTCTAGAAGGTGACATTTTCTGCAGTCCCATCAAGAGAAAAACTATGGAAGACCTTGGGTGCTGCAGTGGAAGGACTCCAGTGGTCATGAAGGTTGAAGCACAGAGTGTCAGTGAAGAGGATCCTACCACACCATAAGCAATTTCTGAAGGAAGAACAAGAGCCTATGCCCCTTTGCGATAACTCCAGGATTATTCTTCCAAACTACACCGATTTAAGACAGCATTCATTCAATTGGTTTCCTAATTGCAATACAAATTATCCATATGAACAGCAAAAACGGTACATGGCATGTAGGACTGATCTCCTCAAGACTCAGGTAATTTTCAGAAGATTTTGAACTGAAAAGCATCTAATGTGGAAGCGAATTTCCCCTGCATTAGCCATTTCTCCTGTTCTTACCACCCACACCCCATCTCAAGAGCAACAGCCCCAAGTATCACCTATTTTCCTGCAACCAAAAGTACAAGGATCTGGATTAGTATTGGTCCTTCCACATATTTGGAGAACCTCTTGTTCTTCCTTCATTCTGGAGTTTCCCTCCTCAGAACTTTCTTCTGCTTCCCCCCTCCCACCCATTTTAATATGTTAGCTAATGACAATTCATTCCACAGTACTCCCACTTTCTTTGCTGCTGTCTTTATACATGCTTGTTACCACTTTAACCTTGGCCACAGTCATTTCTTCCTCCCTAGAGTTAGGTCCATCTCCTTCCTTTGACATGAGGGTGGACCCAACCGTAAAATCAGCTGGCCTTGGGGCTTGTTTAGACTTCAAAATAGTGAAAAATTGGGTAGGCTGTTTTGTTAATGATGTTTCTTGGCACTGAAATGCACCTCACATATATTGGCAATGACTTTTTCCCTCAGCTATGCTTTCCCCATGGACTTCAGTGAACCTGCTCATGTGGGAAAGCTCAGCACATGTGGAAGCACTCAGAAGAGCATGACTCAGTGCTACGAATTCAGCTCTGAGGGCTCTTGTCCTTACCTTATACTTTGGTCCCCGGGTAGCAGCTTCCCACACCATTCACATCCTCCTTTGCCATTTTCTGAAGACATCAAAGAGGTCTGTGGCCTGCAATGTCACTTGTCTAAATATCAGTGCCTGCATAAAGGGTATACATGTATGGGATGTGCATGAGGGATCACTTCCACTCAAACAACCTCATCTCCAGCTCCTAAAACAACACAAGCACATTGCTCGAACTTATCATGGGAGTCACCTCTCCAGAAAAGCCTTTCTACATGGTGATGAAGGGTTTCCTCACAACCCCCCAAGGGTCAGCCTTAGATGACCCAATCTTCCACGCTTTCTTCATCCCAACTTTTCATGCCTTTCCTGACTAGTCCTGGCGAGTAAGAAGCTCCTTTTGTAGGGGAAGGACAAAGAGCATACTTCACTTTGAGGACCACTGACATGCCTGTTGTTATGAGCACCTGCTATGGCTATAAGGGGTCAGATGGGCATCTTGTCCCAGCTCCCTTGCCATGGGCCACTTTCTGCATCCTCTTGCTGTCAAAAGTCAGGGTAGAATGCATAAGAAAAACAGGACCAAAAGGACCAAATTGGGACATTGATGCCCACCCCTTGAATATCAGAAAGCTGTTTAAAACATGGACTGTAGGAGGAAGATCCAATTTGTAAATTGCTGTAGTCCAGGAAACACCAGCACAATCATACAGTGAACAAAGAAAGCCAAAGCTCTCAAAATATACTATCACAGGTGAGGAAAGGTTAAAGGTACTGGCAGTGTCCTTGATCCCTGCAGAGGATGTGGCAGGTGAAACTGTCCAACTGGCAGCAGAAAGCACACCACGACACTGCAGAAGAAGGGGAAAAGAAATCCTACATGTTCCTGCTATCACGACCAGACTATGGGAGGAAAATGAAACGGACACAGGAAGGCAATGTCATGAAGTGACCAGTTGCTCGAGGGCTGTCTTTGCCTGTTGGGAGCTGCTCAGCCAAATTCACCTAACTGCTCCTCCAAGGAACTGATAAACTGGTAGAAATCCAAAGTAACTCAATTTGAAGGGATGCCCTGAATTCCTACCCGTACGTATCCACCTCCCTGATCTGAAGTGTGCAGCTTCAGCGCTGCAGGTTCATACAGAAATATTCCCATACCTCATGGGTTACTCCAGCAGCCGGGAGCCAACGCAGTGCTGTAAGGTACATGCCAAATGGAAAAGGTCAGAAAATAATTTCAGTGGGTGTGTGCAGAATAACATGACTCATACTGATCAGGGTTTGGTGGAGTGCCACTTACCTGCAGCAGGGAAGGAAGGGTGCGTGGCTAGAAATTCCCTTTCTCCAGCAGAGCCCCTTGCCCAGTACTCCAGGCCCTTAACAATGATCAGATGGGGAAAATCATAATAAATACACACAGGTGCAGTGTCTTGCCTTGAAAAAGAAAGCAGCAACTTGCTCTGGTGACTATTGATCTCATCTTCCTGGCATGAACACCTGCAAATGTGATAGCCCCTGACATTTTAAAACAGAAATTAAAATGATTTCTCTATCGTCCCCTTAGCAGCCCACAGGAGACAGAGCAGAGCCGAAAACTTTTTGGTCAAAGATATCTCATCTGGGTTCAGCTGCCCAGATTACACTGAAGGGGAGGTAAAACTGAGCTCAGTTCTGCAGGAATGAGGCCCAAGATCATCTTGTCTCTGAGATCCAGTTCCCACCAGATTTGGGATCTTGTGTTTACGAACTCCTTTCTGGACAAAAATTTCATTGCTCTGGTGGGGAAGGAACTGTTGCAAGGGGGGAAGTCTCACAGGTACCTGAGATGTTTGCTGTGATGCCATGATGAATTAGGTGATTTGATGGGCACAGAAATCAGTGGGAGCTAATGGAGACCCACCTGCCTCAGGACTGTGTTCTTGGGCTATAAATCTGTGTCCCTTCATTTGCCTGTGACACTGCACGTGCCCAACTGAACGGGGACAGCACAGGGATTAATCAGCCACTGCAGCAACCCCCAGATGTGTCCACACTGTTTTAGCACGTATTTCCTAATCGTTGTCAGGAACAAAGTGGAATCTCAGGGGGATGCTTGGGAGGGCTCGTTAAAAGATAATCATGCCTACGTGGATAGAAAAATCAATAGCTGAGGGCAAAGCAACAGCCCAGCTTGTTAGAGCCTCTGACTAAAGTGCCCTTTGTAACACGGGTATTACACAAGACCTCCTGCTGTTATTTGCAAGGCAGTAGCTGCCACAAACACATATGCTGTATCTGGTGACACTTCAAACACTGTCACATGCACACTCCTCAGATACACATCAAACACCAGAGCTCATACCGCTGAGGAATTAGGATACCCCTCAGTGGGACCCCATGACTGAACACACAGAGGAAATCCAGCTCATGCAGAGCTAACAAAAAGCGTTGGCACTTTACAGAGTCTTCCCACGAGCTGTGCCTATGGGAAAAACGGGCTGCACTCATGGGAGAAATGGCACTTTTGGCACAGTATAACATCACCCAAAGGGCCATATAACGGCTGTACAATGTTCAATCTCCTGTAGCCTCCTAGGGATGCTCTGGTTGTGCTTAGCCGGTGTACTCCACCGCCATGGGAAAGGAAGCACCAGTGTCTGACAGATGTGCTAGGAGAGCTCAGCAGGCAAAGGAGGACAGGGCTGCAATGGCTCTGCTCTTCAGTTTTCTGGGTGGTAATCGCAGGGTATGCTGAGGAGCAGTGTCCACCATGCTGGATAGGCTGTTTCTTACTGCAGCAATGAAACCCTGTCCCCCATTGCCACTTCCACGGTTTTCTGCACTAAGCGTGTGTGGAGAGGATGGGAGAGCCCTGGATCTGCAGGGAGCAAAACACTTCTGCATTCCCTACAGCATCACCCAAGAGATCTGGGATTTGTTTCTTTAAGTCCCTCATGGTTTGCATTATGTATTGCTCTGACAGTCAGTTATCCTTCATGTAAAAAAAACCTCAGTGGTGTTCTGAGAGGATTCCTTTAAATCTCATGACACATCCATTATGCTCATAAACACTTTAATCGTAATTCCAAATTAAATACACCATGTGCGTGCATTCTGTACTGTCTCTTTTCCGGGTTACAATCACATCTATTCTGGCAGAAAAATTACAGAGGCAACCTGCTGCCTTCTGTGAAATTCTCCCTAGTATCAGCGATCTTTTATATATTTTATAGTACTATTTTCTGCATTACGTCCTTCTTGCATTATTATAGCTTTTGCTGGCTAGATGGTGATAAGGTGGCCCACTTCAGAGGGGTCAGAGACTGCTCAGAGGTGACTGACTGCTGCTCGCTTCAGGCATGTGCAGCAGGACCGAAATTCCACAGGGGCATGATCCCTAAGGGGGACAGGAGCATGTAGGCGTATATTCATCATCCCACTGATGACCGGACTGGGTGACTACTTAGCCCGTCATAACTCATGTCCTGTGAGCTCTGAGAATAATAAGGAAATCTCTGCCTGGTGGCAATGGAGCTTGGTGAGGATGGAGCCAAAAAAAAAATAGCCATCTTACAAAACAAGGCCCAGGGAGACTAACGTATCAGGAAGAGAGAATTTGGCTCCTCTCTGAAACATAATTTTTTTTTAGGTAATTAATCAAAAATCTAAACCATCTGTGGTAATTCAACCTGGCATAAATAGACACAAACCCATAGATTTCCTGGGAGATTTCCACAAGAAAACCGCATGACATTTTTATCAGCAGTTTGCGCTTCGATTGCAGCATCACCTTGGCAGTAAATAAGTGTATATAACCGCAGCTGCACCAGCACGGCCACAGCACAGGCATGGTACAGGCACAGCACAGGTCCTGGCACTGTCAGCCTTTGCTTTTATTCAGTGCAAGGTTATTTTTTGTTAGAGTATTCCTTTTTCTGTTTCTCCAGGTGTTTAGCAGAACTGTATATTCCCCTCTACTTACACGGATGAAAACAAAGACCTGTATTCTCATCTCTGTGCACTGGGTCAGCTGGGCGTTGAAACACGTTAAATGGAAGTTATGCACATAAACCCCTCTGCAGCCCTAGGAGAGGGAGGAATGACCTGCTGGGTGCACAGGGCCTTCAGGACTTGATGGTGGCGTTAAGGAGGGCATGTTCTTTTCCCAAAAGCATGACAGCAGTGTAAGAGAACCCGGAGGGGCACAAGGCAGCAGCAGCTAAGCTGGTGCGAAATGCAGGGACCAGGGTACTGCAGTGCAGATATAGCCGTTTTTTGAGGCTAATTCTTTCCATTTGTCCCGCTGGGGTGTCATGCAATATTGCAAAAGATCCTTTTAAAATCAAGGAGATCTACAGTGGAAAGGGAGGTAGGTATTTAAATTAAACACCCTATTCCCAGTGTTAGAACTTGTCATATCATATTTGGTTTTCATGTGCTGCTTGCAGAGTAAAACTGGTTGTGGGCCCCATGGGAAGAGACAGCATTTGCTGTTTCTGATAGAGCGATCAAGGTTTTACCGGAGTGTCTCCAGAAGGCAACGACACACAGCCTGAAGGTAGGAATGCGCTAATGAAGGTACACAACAGAAAACTTTATCAAAGACTCTGAGAGAGGAAAGGGAATTAAGTAAGGTTTCAGCAGTACCATGTGGCACCAAATGCCTAGTCAGGAGAGAAAAAAAAAAGAAAGGAGTTTTCTTAACAAGGAAGTAAAAAAAAAAAACCCAAAACAAAACCCCAAACCAAACCAAAACCCATGGCTCCCTGGCTTGGCGTGACACAGAAATATAAGATCAAACTTTTTTTGGTGCCTGCGCCTAGCAAGGAGACAGATAATCTTCAGCTAATGACAGGACATTCCAACTTAAAATATGGAAAGAGAGGCAGAAGCTACATGGCGATTAGTGCAGCCGTGGAGAAGCTGTACTCTTAAGCACAATCTTCAGGGTGTGTTTTTTTATTTTAGCTTCTTTTTTTTTTTATGCCATGTTCCATTACTTCTAAATCTGTGTTTTTAACTTTATTAGACTCTTGAATCCTGGCAGGCTCAAAGCACTCCTGATCCCCGCTGTGGCACATCTCAAAACGGAGCGCTGCAATACTGCCTGGCTCCACATTAGGCTAGAGGTACCCCAAGTGCACAGCTCCTTGTGTAACTGCTTAGGCTAGTTTGACAGCTAGTATTTGCCGCGCTTGGGTGAAGAAGAAATGTCTTCTAAGGACTGTGAGGATCTGGTCAAGTTCCCTGGAATGAAGCAAAGTACTATAAAACACATGTAATCCCTAAAGACCTTTGCAATGATGGTGCAAGCAGAATGGAATAAATGCCTTGTGTCAGTAAATGAAAGTCGTAATTCCTCTTAGAAAAAGCAAAATTGGATTAACTTTGTGGGCAAAAGCATGGTGCACAGATGTAAACAGCTCAGACAGAGGTCTGAGTATTTCTTTGGATGCCACCTGCTGAACAGGTTGTGTCTGCCCAGAAAGGCATGGACATGACTTTTCTCCTACAGTCACATTGCTATTTTGGCCATAGTAGAAGAAGTAGCATAAAACACAAAGAGGTTCACCAAAGGCAATGTCCCAAGTGAGTTTGTGGAGCATATTTGGAAAGAGCATATTTACACTATTTCAGAAAAAATGCTGAGAATAAATTTGCTTGCATGCACGGCTTTTTCTTTACTTATTAAATGTTTTTTATCTCAGCCCACAAGTTTTCTCAATTTCACTCTTCTGAATCTCTCCCCATCCCACTGGGGGAGTGACTGAACAAGCGGCTGTGTGGTGTTTAGTTGCCGGCCGGTATTAAACTACAACAAGTGCTTGAAGGAGAAGAGTCAAAGGAAGAAGGAAGGCACTTAGGGAGCTGTGAAGGCCAGACAGCAGAAGCAAAAAGAGTCACGTGTGAAAAAATAAACTTTAAGAGCATACTAGGATGAAGTGAAACAGCTGTAGAGTCAGACCTAAACTGAAAGACAAATTCCTTGCATTATATGTATATATATATAGATATAATGGTAATGAAAATCACTGGAAACTAGTGAATTGAATGTGCTTACAGGCCTATGTTTGCTATGTGTGAAGCCTGGGGGTTCCTCTAAGGTACCTGGGAAGTCTAACAAAGGTGGCTCAGGCATTTGTTGGTCTTGCAGCAAATAGAGCTGACGAGGGTGCTAATGAAGCTCGCAAAGAAACATAAATCACTGTCTATTTCAGTTTATGCTCACATGACAGTTCCTACAAACTACAGCAACTCAGGAAGACATACACATCAGTTTGGATGGCTTTGTTACGGGGCAGCAGCCTTCAGGACATGTGCAAGGTAGTTGACATGCCAGCCATGCCACCCCGGTGCAGAGCCAGAGACCTCGGGAAAAACCAGCTCATTCTGAGATAGAGACTGCTCCCCCTGAGCCTACAAGGACACAGCACCAAGGGTGGAGTGGTCTAGAAGAGAATAGCAGGGAGAGCAATCCTAACTATAATGCAAGACAGCAATCTGTTGCAATCAAGCATAAATTAAGCAAAACCATTGTTCTCACTCCCTTCACACCTGTACCGATATCTTTTGTACTGTTGTAAAGTCAAAGCTGTAGATTTAAGATGGAAAAGTAAACTAAACCTTATTTGTCCAAGAAGTGAAATGGCAGGTGGGGAAAGCATTGGCAACATTCCCAATGACAACGGGTATAGATTAAACACAACAGCTCTTATTAAAGGCCAGGGGAAAGAAAGTGAAGGTCTTGATGTTAAACTAGTAGGTAACCCACATGGCCACTGAAATTGCAACCCGCAGTAGATGCAAGTCCCAGTAAACTCAGGATCACATGAACAATGGGGTAAGAAGGAAGCAATGGATGAAAGAATAACACTGAATGGAGGCGGGCAGGGAGCTGCACAGGCCGCTGGAGTGAGTCAGGGGAAGGGAAAAGGAGTCTTGTTTATCTACAGATCATAGTTATCAGCCCCGTCCACAGGGCATGCACACAGCTTTGACATTGGATCCACCATAGTGTTGCCAAACCCTCAGTCTAAGCATCTCAAACTGTTGTCCATCACTGGAGCATAAAGGGAAAAGCAGTGTCTTTAATGAACCGTGATGTACCTGCAGTCCTCCTTTCAGTGTTTCTGCTTGGGGTATGGCATTGGAAGCACTGGTTAAATGGCGTAATTCAAATGTTGAGATGTAAAAATCATTTTTTTATATACATATCTAAATATATTTAAATACATACGTAGCTACGGACAGTAGAGCAGAACTCACCTCTTTGAGCTTTCCTGCTGTATGAGTCTCAGGGGGGACTCAGGTGTCTCTTCACCATCACCTCTATATCTGTTTACATACATGCAAGAACCTAATCCTGCTCCTCCTGGAGCCAATGCTGAGCACACACAAACACTGGTGGGTCCTAGGCTGGACCCACACATGTAAGGGACTGGTTGGTTATCCAGACTAAACATTTCCACACCGAGTGGGTGGGCGGCGGGTCACGCTCTGATGCAGACCGCCAACTGGCTGGTCTTGCCCCATGGATCTGTCTTCTCCCATGGTGACAAACTATCCCCTGTGAAACTAGAAGCAGCTTTCCACGCTGACTGGAAGAGAGCTGTATTCCCAGCACATGGTATGATTTACTTTGATATCAGCAAATCAGCCTATGTAACTGTTCCCTTCTTTCCAGTTATTTTTTTCCTAAGAAGTCTGGAACAGTGACTCTCAGTAATGCTGCACTATGTGTAGGTCATGAATAAGATAACAGCGAGAACCAAAGCTAAAGCAGTAAGTCATACATTTGACTAAAGAGAGATCCACAGAGAGTTTTTATTGCTAAGAAAAATAAGCCGTTCGCTCGAAAGGAAGTAAACAGTTATTTCTGTAACGTGAACTGCAGGTTATTTTGCTTTGATGATTTGCAAGCAAGTAGCACTGAGAGAGAAATGGAGTGCCTCTATCACCAACAGTATGGCCTTAACCTTTCCTTTCAGCAGGATTTTTGAACTAATTTATCCTTTGCAGAGGTATACGTTAAGGGTAGTGCAGCAAGTTAACATCAGCTAAAACAAAAAGGTTTCTTCCTCTTGCAGCCTCACTTAGCAAATCTCCTCTTGGCTTGTGTGGGACTTTTGCCTGTGTCAGGATACCTGAACACTCATGTTTTATGGGCAGAGAGAGAAGAGCAATGCTTTCCCATGAAAAGACATGCTAGCGTGTCTTATTCCTTGACAGGCTGGAGAGGTGGACTGTGGAAACTGCATGAAGTTCAACAACGCCACGTGCGAGGTCCTGCGCATGGGTCTGTGCAATGCCAAGCACACCTACAGGCTGGGCAGAGAATGGATGGAAAGCAGCCCTGAGGAGAAGCACTTGGGGGTGCTGGTTGATGAAAAGCTCAGCATGAGCTGGCAGTGTGCGCTGGCAGCCCAGAAAGCCGACTGTGTCAAACCCAGTGTGGTCAGCAGGTTGAGGGAGGGGATTCTGCCCCTCTGCTCTGCTCTGGTGAGACCTCACCTGGAGTGCTGTGTCCAGCTCTGGGGTTCTCAGTACAGGAAAGACCTGGAGCTGCTGGAGCGAGTCCAGAGCAGGCCACAAAGTTGATCAGAGGGCTGGAGCACCTCTCCTACAATGACAGGCTGAGAGAGTTGGGCTTGTTCAGCCTGGAGAAGAGAAGGCTCTAGGGAGACCTATCTGCGGCCTTCCAGTACCTGAAGGGGCCTACAGGAAAGCTGGAGAGGGGCTGTTTATTAGGGAGTGCAGTGACAGGACAAGGGGTAATGGGTTTAAACTAGAAGAAGGGGGATTTAGATTAGATAGGAAGAAGAAGTTCTCTACTGTGAGGGTGTTGAGGCCTTGGCACAGGGTGCCCAGAGAAGCTGTGGCTGCCCCCTCCCTGGCAGTGTTCAAGGCCAGGTTGGATGGGGCTTTGGGCAACCTGGTCTAGTGGAGACTGTCCCTGCCCATGGCAGGGAGCTGGAACTAGATGGTCTTTGAGGTCCCTTCCAAACCAAACCATTCTGTGATTCTATGATTCTTGGCTTGAAAGTCAAACTAGTACCAGATATGGAGGAGGAATGAAGGATTTCCTCTATTAGATATACAGAGATTTGGGAGGAAAGGGATTATTTTTCTTTGTAGTACAGAAGATATTTTGGATTAATTTAATCTAATCAGTTCCCCATATTTATAAATTCTTTGGGCGCCCGCGAGTTGGCCTCATGTCTTTGCACAGCGTGCCACATACTAGTTAACAGAAACAAACATAATGGTGCTAAGTGAAAGCATATCCAGGTGAAACCTAATGACCTGTGGTATCTGTATAGGGGTCTTCAGCAAGTGGTGCAAATGCTCCATCCCAGTCTCGCACCCTCCAGTTTTAAAGGCGGTGAGATCATTTATCACTAAGTACACAACAACCCAGAAAACCACACTGATTAACTGGCTCCTCTACCAGCTTGAGCTAGAGCTAGTCTCCAGACAGTCAGTGATGATGCAAAACCCTCTATGATGGGTTTTGCACACAGAGAAGGAGAAGCCTGGCTCTCTCTTCAGAAATTTAAAACAAGGAGAGAAGAGGGGTCTAGATCTAAAGCCAGTAAAATGGATGTGTGCTTTCCCACTGACTTTGGAGAGCATTGCTAAAGACTCACTGCAATGGTCCCAACTCACGCTACCTTTGTGTGCTGCTGGCGCTACATAAAAACAACTTAGACACAAGACACGTTATCAAGAACCAACATTTACAGTCGCAGAATAATCTGATATGCAAAAGGAAAAAGATTAAACAGGAAAAAAATAGCCGAAATCAGGGCTCCTATACAAGTTTTTATATTTTTCTTCTAGAAGAAGACATGAAGAAATTGTCCTACCTGGCTGTTCTATATCTTCTTTTCTACCTGAGGCTGTTTGTCGAGACAAGCAGAAGGGATTGTTTCGGCACCACGCAAAAAGCTGCAGCTTCTTTTCAAATCCCTAGAGGGTTTCTCCACAGAGCATGGCAGGCTTCTCCCCAGCTCGGCCACGGAGCTCCCTAGGGAACACCACGCTTTCCAGGATCTGGAGGTAAAGCTGCGCAGGGGCACGCTGAACGTGATCCAGGAGTTACAGGATGTCTTGGTGTACTTTGTGTTCTCGGTAAGGACTGCGAGAGAAAAGGCAAAGTTCCCGAAGCTGGGGTGGAACGTTGCACCGTGTAGCACTGAGTAAATAAAAAAGCAATTGATCGTTGGACTCGGGTATGACATCAGGTATTACAAAGGGTTATATACCACAGGTAGGGCTCTGTATTTCATCTCAGAGAAATGCAGCCTTAAAAACCTGCTGGTGCATACTGCTGCAGCCAGAGCAGCAGTGGGAGATGCAAATGAGACATTGTGCTCAACTTTTGGCAGTCAACAGATTTATTTTCTTGGGCAATGCTCGGTGAGTTTAAACAAAAAAAATTATTCTTTCTCAAAGGTCAGGCATTTCATTACCTCCCATAAGGACATGTAAAATGTATGCACCTTCTACGGGATAATCAATTTTTTGAGGGGGTTTATGGTGCCAAGTACAACAGGATCCTGATTCAGGCTTCTGGATGCCATGGTTATGTGGAAAAAAACACGTAGGTTCAGCTTTTGTCATGAAGTTACTTGTTTCAATGCCTAGTTCAGCACCCAAAAAAATTTTACAAGGATAATTCTGAGATAAAAAAGAGACAGAGCTAATACAAGAAACATATCACCTAAGTACAACTGTGATAGGGTGCAATATGAAAACTTAAGATTACAAAAAAAAATCTAAATAATGGCATTTATCAAGTCACACCAGTACCAGATTTTCCTACAATTCAATAATGCAAACTTCCAGTGCTAATTCACAAGCTTTGATTTGCTCCTGTAGGCCTTTTTGTTACCTCCTTTTAGGTTTAATGACAACTTCTGCCTGAAAAACTCAGAATTAGTATCAGGTGTAAAATAAACAAGCATTTTTTTCACAGAATCTTTTTTTTTTTATTTTAAAAAATATTCCTTGCAATATGTTAAATTATTGAAGTGGATGGCTTTTTAAAACGTAATTCACATCTCCTTAACCATCTTGTCTGTTTGGTTTTGGGTTTTTTTGTGCTGTTTGCTCTCGGCTAGCGAAAAGAGACTTGTCAGTACCACTGCTCTCGGAAGCCTTTTTTCAAATTAAATCTGTTCTTTGGTTTTCAGTGCAGCAGATAGGACTGTAAACACGGCTGTGAAAGCTTACCATTTTATTTAAAGTTCTCCCAGGAGATAATGGGCCATGGTTATGACTGTTAGTGTCACGTGGACACCTAAAGAAGGAAGGATAGCAGACTGAGCAACGCTGAAATGAGACTCAAATCCCTTCTCACATCTGTGACAGATTCTGGGCAAGTCAGTTAATTGCTGCTTTACTTCTATGTTTTTTATTCGTAAAAGGGAATAATAATGCTTCACTTCCTGAAGAGACCAAGTAGGAGGCATGAGGGACTACAAGGTGTTTATAAACACAGCAGGGACAGTTTTGTTTAAAATGGGAATGCACACCTCTCTGGGGGGTACAAATGAATAAGCTTTTTTTATGACCACTTTCCAGTCCTTGCATTGGTTCACGATACTGTCATTGAAAGAGAAGAATGTGCTCTTACGGGAAAAGGGTGCTGCACACTGCAGATGTCAGGTTTAGTATCAACTGTAATATGACAGCCTCTCCTGCTACCATTTTGCTTCCGAGCACTACGGCTGTGAGTCAGTGAGGTGGGAGGAAGACTTTTACACAGCATTCAGAACTGGTGCTGGAGGATATGCAAAATTACAATTCTTTCCTGTCTCTGCTGTGTTGGTCACTAAAGTAAAAATAACACAAAATTAACAATGGTTAACAATTTGGAACGAAGAGTACAGCTTGAGATTAGCGCTTTCGTAGCATGAGAACTCCCTTTGTTTGGAGTTAAAAAGCTGCCGTTTAAGAATGATGCAATTTTTAAGGGGAAAAGAAAGACATGCTGCTGCCTAATGAAAGTCGTTTTGCAAGAACTGCTTTCATGATCTGCTCATCCCTTAACGACCCCTCAGCTCTTTCACAGATTTCTTCCAGAGGAGTTCTTTCCCAAGTCATTGCCCCCTTTAGAAAATGTAACATATTGGGGAGTGTTTCCCCTCTCTCCCATCTTCTAGACTATAGATGTGACAAAAACCTATTTTTTCTCATCCTCCCTGAATTCAGAGTCTGTTTGTACAGACCTGCTGTGTGTGTTTCTTCATCCTCAGTTTCTGGTTTAGAAATATCCTGCTATGTTGTGGCTTCCTCCTCTGGCTGTAATGTGCTGGGAAAGAGGCATGGCAACGGACAGATCTCTCATAATTCCTTGTAGACACTGATCACACCAGCCATAAGCACACCAACCATCCAGGGAATGAGAAAGTTTAGCGTGATGCTGATGGATGAAGCAGAAGATACTGAGTATCTTCTGAAGGCCCTCCTTCATACCCAAACAGAAGGATAAAACCAGTCTAACTGAAGACTGGCCCTAAACCCACAGATCTCACTCAACATTTTGGACAAGAACCAGCCTTACTTCAGTCTCTGTGACCTCCCACGAAGGCCACAAAGGCTGTCAGCCATATATAATTGAATGTCTCGGCACATATACTGGTTGAGTGTGAAGAAAAACGGGCACTTTGAATCAAGGTCACCGCAGCTGACACCAGTTTGGTACAAATCTTCCAGCAAACAGAATGGTTATACCACAAGAAACACCCCCAGAAGCTCCTGTTTGTCCCCATGCTCAGACTCGGAGCTGAATTGGCACAAAAAATTGTGTGTGTTTGCATTTTTGTTGTATTGCTTATAGCTGAAACCATTGTCTCATGACGGTGTGCTGTCATACACGGCAATAATACCGGCAAAGGGAGTCTCCCAGTGGTGCCTACGATATGGGCCAGAGAGTGGATGTTACTGAAATGACGGAAGATGAGAACGCCCACTGCTGAATATTCAGTTGGACTGTTTATGGAGAACCCTATTTTATGAATTTATTTGCAACAAGGCAGCTTTAACTTGCCTTCAAAGACATGATCCAAATCTCTGGAGGGAACTCCCATGTATATTCACAACAGCTACTCAAATTCACTTGCAGAATTTAGAAGTCTCCTACTGAGAAATGTGCCAGCAGATGCTTCCTGACATTTAATGCTAAACACCCTATAATGAGGCTATAAACAGCCTTTCACTCCGAAACATATGAAAGAATAGCACAAGACCCCAGGGAGGTACAGCTCAGTAGAAATGGGGTTGTTGTTCCTGATTAGGATTCAGACAGCCCTCCCTGGCGTTGTTGGTTCTGGTTTGATTTGTTCTAAGGCATGTCAGACTTCTGTTGCACAAACAGACTCCCTGATGCTTGCACCATGATGGAAAATAAAAAATAAGAGGTGTAAGCAGAGAAAGGGCATCGCAATCTGAGCCTAAATGCAGCACATGGCCATGTAATCGTTACAGCCCACTGCCAGCATGAGAACTCCTGCCCAAAGTTTCCTTTTTAACTTTTGCAACAGCATAGTTGTCACCTTCCAGTGAATTTCAGGAAGATTCATGCACCTACTTCCCTTTGGCTGCTGTGAAGTCTCAGTTTCCCAGCAGTTTGTTAGAATACCAGTGACATAACCTTTAAAGTGACAATTTCTGAGGCTTCTGGAGAAATGGAGACGTTTTAGTCGTGGGTGCATACCCAGAGAGAAACCTTTCAGCTCTCTGAACTATCTCATTAGCAGTTAAATGTAAAGAACATCAGAAGAAAAGAACATTAAAAGGCAGGAGAGATCTTTATAAAATATCAACTCAAGCACTGTAACAGGGTAAAATCTGGTCCCAAAGAAGGTGAAACTTGTCCGCAGATAGGTGTGAGTGGCACGTTCAGAGCTTGTATTGTTAGATGTATGTCAAGGCTTGTGCAACCTTTCCGCTCAGGTTCAGCTCACTTTTTCTGTGATTGAAGTTAGCACTATTAACGATCCATAGTTATCGTTAATGTTACAGGACTTTGAACTTACCACAGGATCATAGATTAGAATTTGACCCCACGCACCTAACCCTGTGTAAACAAGCAAAAGATCACAAAATGTGTATTAAACTTGTAGTTGTTTAACGCGCGGACTTCTGCAACTGAAAACGTTTGAAGCATTATTGCAAGTGATCACCAGCCAGCACCATCCATCCTGAACTAGCTCTGAAACATTACGAAATACTTTTATTGAACATATCATACATACAATTGTAATAGGGTTCATTAACAGCAACATGGTGCATAAAGGAGTTCAAATCCCTGACAAAAGCAGACTCTGGCACACCAATCCGCATTCTAGCAGAGGAGAAATTTTGGTGAAGGACTTCCAGAAACATGACGATTGACATGTTTATAATAGAGGATTGACCGTAAAATACTCCCTCAGCACGACAGGCAAAGCAGAGTACATGAGACCTAGTTTCCTCCTGTGGAACAAGACATTAAGGGCCATTTACTGGACCAGCATAAGTCAGAAATGAAGCTACAATCGTATGTGCTAGCCAAGGGTTGGCCTGAGCTTGTATTTTCCAGGCCAGGTATATGTCTCCAGCCTGCAGCACTAGGCAGTCAGTGCTGAGGGCCCTTGGCGAAACTGATCTGCAGCATCCAGTGGATGAGAGCACATCCCACTGCTCAAATTCCCATCCGGTGTTCACCTCAGCAGCTTTGGATGATTTAGTTTCCATCCTCAAGCTGCTCCCCTGAAGGACCCCTCATGGCACATCCCTTTCTTACAGCACAGCTCTCACAGAGAGTCAATTTACAAGGGAGCCATTAATTAATTGTCTCATGTCTTAGCAAGGAAACAGCAGCATGAGCACCCAGGTTGTAGCTGGCTTTTCTTGCTTGCTCAAATCCACCTTTTTTTTTGCCCCGGGAATGGTAGGATGTTACCTAGATTCTTGGCTCTTCATTATTTGATGTGTCCCCAGAGTGTCTGAAGGTGCCAAGACTTTGGAATAAGTTTGGGGAGGAAAAGACAGGCAGGAATTTTATTCTTCTATGACTTTTCACACATTTGTGTGTTCTTCTGAGCATGTGAATCATTTCTTCTCTACTCTGGGGACAGTATGAGTTAAGGCAACATCACAGACATACCTAAAAATTTCTGGTTTAGCCCAGCAGTAATATTTAGGCTTTTGAAAAGAGGCATCTGACAAATAAGAACAAATTTCGACAGTGACACCCCCAAGTACGGTTTAAATTTACAGGAGAAGAAGTTAAACAAGTATGTTATCTTGTTAGCATCATCTCCCCCTTTCCCTACATGTGTTTGGAGTGCCTGAGTACGTTCCTTGCACACTGGGGACATCAGATGTTGAGAGCTGCAAATTCAAAACCGCTGTGAAGACGTCTGCAATATCCCCCAGCTACTGAAACAAACTTCTGGTTCAGCTTTGCAAAATTATCAAACTTCCTGCTCTCTTCCATCTCCTCTCAGGAAAAGATAAAGGCTCAGTATAATAGGTGCCCTACTTACCTACGGCTTTGATCTCTCACAAGTCTCTGCGCACTGAAGTTGGATATGATTTCTGAAGGAGCCCCAATGTACATAAATTTACAGCTCAGCGAGCCGCTGTGCTTTCCAAGAGGGCTGGCTTCCGCACCGCATCTGTAAGACTTCAAAGGAGAGAGGAAAGTTATTTTCTATTTACTGCTCCAGTTCCCCTCGCTGCTGCCTCTGGACGCTGTCAGCCCTCGAAGATGTGATGTTTCTCAGGACAGTCTCAATGCTGAACTTCTGGGAACCATAGCCAAGGAGAAATATGCTCGTGAGAGGCTTTGGTTTTCCGTGCAGGAGTCGGAGTGTGAAATACAACCCATCAGATACACCGGCCTTTGCTTCAGACGCGTGCACACAGAAACATGCACTGAACTTCCAAACAGCCACCTGAACCAAGGCCATGACTAAGCCAGCGCTCGCCTGCAGCTCCGTGAACAGGGTACCCAGACCTCGGCAAAGCATGGGCAGCATTTTGAGGGCTTGGATTCCCCCTCCCTAATTTAACTGCAGTGACCAGTTCACACAGTTTATGCCTAAACTGGTCACCTAGGAGCCCTTCCAAGTCTCCAAGCACAAATTATGGCTGCATACCAGTTCGTGCACTGCTGGGCCTTGTCCTTACATGTAATCTCCCAGCACAAGGTGTCATGCCCTGCTTTCTACCGGGAGGAAACTTGAGTAGATAGCGTTTCTCCTTGGGGACACCCCAGCTGGCTGCGCGGCACACTTGGACTAAATCATTGATCTGGGCAACGGGAGGAAGATGGGGTCTTCCACACACAGCGCTGCGCACATCGAGGGACAGCTGGGACTCTGTGTACTGACAGAGCTGCCCTTCTCGTTACGCCCTCGGTTCGGGTGGTTGATTCAATGCCGAGCAGTCAGAACAGGGATACACGCTGTGCTTGCACAGCCCATGCCACCATTGCGCGCACTCAGGAACAGGCAGAAAAGCCCACTTGCCTGATAGCATGAAAATTAACCAAAGTTTGAGTCATTTTTCAACCATAATGCTATTTTAACAATGACCTTAAATGTGTAGTAAGGTTCTACCATTCCACTGACAATATTTTTCCCAGACAACTCTGATTTCTCATGATTTTTGTTACGTCTCATGAGCCTTTGTTCCAAGTTCTCTATTAATGGACTCATTGTGCTGTATTGAAGCAATACCCCTGCCAGACTTAGCCCCAAAGAAAAACAATACGATTAACCCAGCAGGGAGAAGCCCATGGTTGGCTGGAGTGGCACTGGGCCAGCACAACCACAACACTTGTAGGATCTCACTCCTGGATTTCTGCACAGCACCGGATTGTGCAGCATCACCCTCCCCTTGGGCAGGATCCTAACAGAGGCAGGACCTTAAGTGAGTGGTGAAGGACGTGTGGCTGAAGCCCCACGTGCAGACCAGGACTTGGGTACACTGGTGTAGTGGCTAGGTGGGAAATTGCTTGTGCTGCCATGCTGTACAGAAAAAGAGGTTTGCTTTCACACCATTTGACAAGAAAATTATTTTACCCTCACCAAATACCCCACGCTAGTATTATACAGCGTTTATATTCCTGCAAATGGTCCATCACATAGTTGCAAACCACACGCTCCGTTCAAATGACAAAAATGAGGGAGCTACGGAGCCGTAAGGGCTTCCAGAGACCTGGATAACCTGGCTAAGAAATCTAACCAAACGCAACACAAGTCCTCCATCATTGTTCCTGCTACAAAGATAAACTAACCTGTGTTCTTCTCTTGATTGTGCTAGAATGAGGTATTGTATTTTCTTCATTATTTGCAATTTTAGTTACAGGGAAGGGAGTCCGTGAAGATTCAGAGCGCTTGTTTTTAATAGGGGAACACCCACACCCACACACACACCCCCCCATCGCACCCCCAGCCCCACTTCTGCCCAGGATTCCTACTGAACAGAACTATATAGTTGGATTAGATGCTCAGAGGAGCTGGCTAGGTGTAGCAGAGAAGGTGGTAAGAACACAAACCACTAATTGGCAAAAATACGTCAGTCCTCAGCGGGCTGACCTGCAATTGACCACAAGCAGTTAACAGGATTAACTGAGAGGCCTCCGGCAGGCAGGGCCCTTTCTCTGAAAAAGCTTCGCTTGGGACAGAGATGCCAAGGAGCTTGGAAAGTTATTTGAAACTCTGAAGAACAGCTGGGTGGAAACCCTCTGCAGCACAAGTCAACATGACCTGCAAGCATACTTCTGCTTGATCCCAAATCCATTAACCAGTATGATCTTGAGCATTTGAGTAAGATGTACCAACCAGATGCATAAGGAAAGGGAGGCTTTGTGCTACACATAACCCATGGAGGAGGAACTAGATCAATCTCTGACGCTTCGTGGGAGAGGTTGGACAAGGAAATAGACATGTAGTTTTAGCTTAGTTCTAATCAGCTGTTCAGTGGGAAGAAGAGGGGGCAATGCTACCCGATCCTTCCAGGAGACTTCTGAAGTACAAAGCATACAACCTGGTAATGACTTGTTATCTGGTACTTCTTTGTTCTAGACCTAACCTCAAGCTGATTGGGTCCATCTGGGTTCACTTCAGCACCTGATGCTTTTTCTGGTAAACCTTGCAGTTGGACATTCTCTCACTTCTCTTGCTCTGAACACCTGGCCTCCTGTCACAAGGGCGCACAAGTAAGCGGTGAGGCTGGAAGCCTCAGTCCAAACACATGAGTCTCAGGAAAGTAAACACGCCCAGGCTATTAACCAACAAAGCAACATACCAACTGCTGATCTCCATTTCTTTGTGTTTTAGCAGCAAGATGAAGAGTATCTTTCTGGGAGAGGTGACTGACACCTCCAAAGCACTGCGCTCAATGCAGAGTTAACTGGGTGACGCACTATGGCTTGGCCAATGCAGTAGTTGAGGTAAATGATCTACTGGTCCTTCCCTGGTTCTAATTCTATGGATGTTACACATACTGCAGTCATCATTGCTTTGGTGGAATACAGGGAAAAGGCCGTAACAGTCTGTAGTGAACTGGGCAGATGGAGAGGTGGTAAACTATGAGAGAACTGGTGGGATCTTCTGTCACACAAGTTGATGGCTTTTAATTGCTTGAGAGAATTGCTTTTAAAGCTCATGTTAGCAATGCTTTCTGTTGATCTCTTAAAACAACATTGCGTGACTCAGATGAAACCCACAGCATGGACAAAATTGGCTACACTTGGTTTACGGATGCTCATTACATTGTGAAAACAGCGCTCTGCAGAGCAGACGTGAGCTATTACCAAGGGCGAGCTATTACTGGTTTGGGGATGGCACCAGACAGATGCTGGAGACCGAACAGTCGCAATGGCGAGGAGCAGAATGTGTTACTTTATTTCCCATTTCATCGTCCTGCACGGTGCAAAGAAAATTACAGGTGGGATATTACCAAGTCACATTCCTTTCTTGTCACCCTCCTCTATTTCCCTTGGTTCAAACCTCACACACGTTAGCTAGCAATTGTCAAATTTCAGCAAAATGTCCAATTGCTGTGGTTACTCCAGGTAGCACAGGTGAATCCTGCAGATTTTCTCAGTGCCAGAGAAAAAAAAATACCAAACATGGATAGAAGCACAACTCACCTGTCTGGATTAAAAAAAAAATAATGTTAAATTATCAAATACAAGAGAAAGACTTGTCAAAGACAGAGAAGAAAAAATCTTCCCATGCAAGATATATCAGCCTCCATTTTGTTCGCTGTTACTTCTAGTGGAGAAAGGCATTTGCTGGCACCACTGCATCTATGAAGTTTAAGGGTAGTATATTGCTTACAGAGGTGTCTTTTTATTGTGAAAGGGCCCAAAACAGGCTGGTGGGAGGGGGTAATCACCGAGTGCCATCATGCCAGTTATCAGGCGACTGCTGGAAAGTGTTGCTTGTACCTGCTGGTGTACAAGGTTGGAAATCCTTGCTTCTGCTAGCATAGAAACATGGAAATTGGGTTTAACACGTGAGTTTGTGAGTTGTCCAGTGGAAGAGGTTTGGCTTGTCACCCTGTGGTTGTCACATTCATGCTTCTCCCTTTTCATGAGTGCTCCCAAAGAAAAAAAAGAAAATCACTGACCTACAAATTTGTGAAGTAGAACTTCCTTTGGAAGAGGTTTTGCTTTCATTTCCTTCATAACTTGTCATTTGCAGAGAATGTATTTGATAGCATGCAGCGCTGGCCAGGGGACTGAAGCCCTTGCACCTCCTTCATCCAGGGAGTAGTAGCAGGAATTTAGTTACTCTGGGCTCCAGCTGAACAAACCAGATATTCTCCAGGTGGTTTCCCTACTTCCAGCATCCAGATTGGACTACAGGCTCCCCCTGCAGAAAAATGTGAAGGGGTTGTTCATGCAGTGCTACCAGATTAAAGAAAGGGTGGTTTGGAGACATCGGCTGTGATACCATAGCTTCACATCCAGCACTGGCCACGGTCTCCTGTTTCGCTGCTTCCAATGGGGAGAAAAGGGGCAAGAAAATATCCCAAAGGCTTCACACATGCAGCATGTGGGGGTTAAGGGCATCTGTGAGAAGGTGGGTGGTTTTGTTGAAAAATGTTTCAAAACCGAACAAGAAACTTCTCTAGAACACAAGCGGGTACTCATGTTTTGAAACACGTGCACACACATGCACACACACAAATAAGCTACTGCTGCTGCCAAGCTTTGGGAGAAAATCCTGGTCACTATTGTGTGGCTTTATTGCATCCGTGATGGTCATCCTCAGAAACTTCCTCCTCTGATGAAACAGATGACCTGGCCTAGGCTTGAGTCCAGGCGTGCAAAAATAATTCCAAATAAGGATCTGACAAGCTGCTGTGCTCGAGAGTGGGATAAACTGACCATGTTTAGCAGGAGCATAAATTAAAGGAGGCTTTTGACTTTGTCACCTCTTGCAGCTGCTAAAACGATACACCTCTCTGCACCTCGACCTTAGGAAAGAGGTAAATCACAGTAAATTATATTTTCTGCATCTAAAGATGCTGACAGACAAGGTTTATGTTCCTCAGTTTGCCAAACACCAGCGGGTAATACGGGAGTCTTGGGAAAGAGCATTTGGGGGGGGGAGGAAAAGACAAAAGATGGCACTGTGAGTGCTGCTTTGTTTGCAAAATTCGTTGTAACACAAATGTATCTCCCCAAAGATTGGTTCACAGGGTTGATATTCTCAAAGTATCTGAGTTATCGCCAGTAATGGAAATCCTTTTGGCTAACAGCTGTCATTGCAGGAAACTAGTACCTCAGCAATTGGTGAATAGCTGCTATTAATAATGGGACTACCAGGTGTGACAACTGACAGGTTTTGTCACCACATAGTCACAGAGATGATAAAAGGAGGTGTTATTCTGGGTTTGGTTCCAATAAGCAGTGAAAAATACTAAAAAGAGCAACTCATAAAAGCACTGACCCCAGCTGACCAAAGGGACATCCCATGCCATACGGTGTCATGCTCAGCAGATAAAGCTGAGGAAGAAGGAGGAAGTGAGGGGTGTTCAAGAGAGATGGTGTTTGTCTTCCCAAGTCACCGTTAGGTGTGACGGAGCCCTGCTGCCCTGGGGATGGCTGAACCCCTGCCTGCCATGGGGAGTGGGGAATGAATTCCTTGTCTTGCTTTGCTTTGTGTGTGCAGCTTTTGCTTTACCTACCAAACTGTCTTTATCCCAACCCAGGAGATTTCTCACACTTTTACCCTTCCAGTCCTCTCCCCCATCCCACTGTGGGTGAGGGAGTGAGTGGCTGTGTGGTGCTCAGCTGCTGACTGGGGTTAAACCACGTCAGGGACACACTTCAAAAGAACCCTGGAGTCCCTTCTGTCATATGCTCTTTTTCAAGAAGAAGGTGGTCAAGGACTAGCAGATGAAAAAAAATCCCACAAAAGAAGAACTTGGCCTCAGACAAAACTCCCATGGAGAACGAAAACAGCCTGAAAGAGAAAACGAGGAAACAGAAAATACTGCAGTATGGTTACTAAAAGTTGAGAGGGCTCAAACCCCTCTGATCCCCAGGGAAGGATCACTCCCACACCACCCTTCTGATAACAATAAAATATGGAACCGGGAGTTTGGCAGCAAGAGTCCGTTCATCCGTGAAGGTGGAGGTTATGTGACTGGAGAATAACGTGCAGAATACATCACACATCCAAGTGACTTCCAGCTTGTGAGGCTGACCCAAACAGCATGCAAGGTTTTAGAAGAAGTCTTGAAGGAAAGAATAATAAAAGGAAGGATGGGAAGTGAGACAAAAGGCAACGTGGGTTTGCAAAGCAGGACCAGCATGACCCTGTTTCTGCTAATGACTTCCCAGCTCTAACCTGGCAAAGGTGTGCATTTCGGTAAGCTGGCTCCATTGCTTCTGAGATGACCTGGGAGCGGCAGCCGCTTGCAGAGCTACATACATGACAGTAAGCGGCATTCAGTGTCATTCAGGAACCAACTGAACCTTACCACAGGCTGGAGCTGGGCAAATCTAATTCTAGGGACAAATCCAGCTGCTCAGGTCTAGGTGGACTCAAAAAGAGTATTGTGTACAATGTGAGGTGGGAACTCTTGGTGAAGCTGGAGAAGACTGGGGTTAGGGAAAGGATGATGAACTGACAGAACAGAAATGAGAAGCCCATAGAGACAGGGCCTGATAATGACAAGTTCTTCTTAAAACTAGGCAAAAGCGATGCTAGAATGACTGCACGTTAGAGCAGATGCAAAGAAACTATGCCCAGAAGATGAAGTGGAGAGCACTTCTTATGAGCAGAAACATAGTTCTTGTCCAGTTCAGCAGAACAAAGTTTAGTGGAGCTGGCAGCGTTACCAAAGCGTCAGGAGCTACTGAGGAAACTACATCATGATAAACAACAGCGTGGTGCAAGAATAAGTATTTCTAGATTGGCTGTAAATTACAGGCAGCAGCGTAGAGGATAGTTTTAAGTGTTGGAGAACTGAGGTCCTGAAAAAAAAATTCTCCAGTGTCCACACTGGAGAGGTTTAAAAAGAAGAGTTTGGGGGATTATCCCAGAACCCCCAGGGAGGGCTCAGACCCATGGTGTATGTTCCACCAAGCACTCGGGAATATCACCAGTGTCACTGGCCATATTGCACATGTTCACAGGCCTATGTCTAGAATTTTCTCTAGCAGGGAGGAAACGAGAGCGTAAGAACAGAAAAGGAGGAAGATGACGTGTCTGGAGGAAATCCCACGAGTGATGACCTCTGCTGCCACTACTCGGCCTCCTCCCTCCCTGCTGCTGCCCAGAAACAGGGAAATTGAATCCCATGCCTAAGAGCCAGCTGCCTTCTCAGCCTGCCCTAGTCCCTCCCCAAGCCCTCCCATTCTCCTGCTCGCCTTCACGTCTCATCAACTTCCTAATCTCTTTCAGAAAGGCTGATAAACCGACCTTCCCACCTCTGCCCTTGTGTCTGCTCTCTTCCATCACACACCCAGAAACACAACGTCCTTTCCCATAAGATCCTGTTACCCTCATCACATGCTGACAAGCACATGCCACCCCTTCCAGTCCTGCTATCTCACTCCCCCAAGTCATTTTTCTGACAATTTCACAGCCCCAAGTTGGCCACAGCTTTAGAAGGGAATTTCCCAAAGATCTAAAACTCTGTTAAGTCCAAAAGCCATGCTTGCTTGCGTTCTCCCTATTCTTCGAAAATTATCTCATCTTTTCAAATGGCTAGAAATAAAAGGATTGCTAACAGCTCTCTGCCATCCACCAAATCTCAGCAGGATGGCTCCTTTCTCTCTCAGGTTTGCTCTGAGTAACTCTGACTTCCCAAGCTGCAGGAAGCTCTTAACTGCCCTGTTTGGGTTCCTAAAAAAGGTCTCCCTGTCACCTGGGAGGTCTGACTGTGTGTTTGCTCCCTGCTTCTCCCAGCAGCCTCACAATATCTTCTGCTGGCAGCCTGGAAGGTTTTTTTGAAATACTGACTATTGTTTTTTAAATTAGGAGAAAACTGCTACCTTCAGCAGGCTTCCTCCTGGAAGCTGGTCCACATCTGGAATGCTGGATGCTGTTCTGGTCCTCATGTTCCTGGACTTCACAGCTCAGAAATGATCTATATTAATGAAGATGTTTCAAAGAACGGCAAAGATTATCTGTCTAAGGTTTGGAGATAACTGAACAAACTGTGACACTGCAGCCTCAAAGAGCAATCGCTAGGGTGGGATATGACAGTGGTCTACAATATCTCCACTGCCCAGGACAGGGTGGACGGGAACAGCACTTTAGCATATTCCTGAACAAAAGAATGGAGAACATGAAGTTAGGTTAGTTGGAACCAGGTTCAAACCCACATCCTGGGGTGCACCAAGCACAGCATTGCCAGCAGGTCTAGGGACGTGATTGTCCCACCCTGCCCTGTGCTGGTGCGGCCTCACCTCGGGTACTGGGTGCAGTTTTGGGCGCCACAGTACAAGAAAGACGTAAAGCTACTGGAGAGTGTCCAAAGGAGGGCAACAAAGAGGGGGAAGGGTCGAGAGGGGAAGATGCATGAGGAGAGGCTGAAGTCCCTGGGTTTGTTCAGCCTGTAGGAGACTGCAGGCAGAGCTCATGGCAGCCTACAGCTTCCTCCCAAGGGGGGGCGAAGGGGCAGAGGCTGATCTCCTCCCTCTGGTGCCCAGCGACAGAACCCCAGGGAACGGCCTGGAGCTGTGACAGGGGAGGGTTAGGGTGGAGATCAGGAAAAGGTTCTTCACCCAGAGGGTGGTGGGGCCCTGGAACAGGCTCCCCAGGGCAGTGGTCACGTCCCGAGCTGGGCTGAGTTGAGGCAGTGTCTGGACACCACTCTCAGTCATCTGCTCTGATTGGGCTGGTCCTGTGTGGGGCCAGGAGTTGGACTCGATGGTCCTTATGGGTCCCTTCCCACTTGGGATATTCAATGATTCTATGATTCAAAAGGCTACAGGCCTTCATGCAACTGCTTGTAAGTCCACCAAACTCCTTTTCAGGGGCTCAAGGGGAGATAGGAGGATAGCTTAGGACTTACTAAAGAGACATCATGGAGTCAGGAACATCCCGAGCTAAACATTGCCAGCATCACTAGTTTATCTTCTTGTAACTCTTCTCTGGACAGCTGCCTGCACCACTCTGGAGGTAGGATTTGCATGAGATGGGACTCTCGGTCTGAAACTACTCTGCTGTTCCCACAGACCCTGGGCAAGATCAGTCAGCCCATGGGCAGAATTCACCCGTCCGCCTCCAGCACCCAGCTCATCTTGCCTCTCTCCTGCCCCATCCGCAGTTAGTGTCGCTTCACTCCGCAGGCGACTCCTGGGTGGGATAGTGGACGACTTACCACTCCTGCTGCTCGCTGTCTTTGCCACGATGCTCTTGAACAGCCTTTTCCAGCTCAGGATAGCCATTTCCACCCCAGGTACACCAGCATACATATATGTATTTATAAAATATGTATTCTACTTATTCATTTAATATATTTACTATTATATATGTATATATATTTGCTACACACCACATATATCCTATGTCCAGCTGTGATTTCGAGGAGTGTTGCAATACAGCGAAGAGCGCCATGTGCACAACACAGGATTGCTGCCACAGGTACAAGAAAAAAATATTTGTAGCTTGAATTTGCAAGATTTTTCTGGCAGGAAAGAAAATTTGAAAGCGTCACATGAGTGTAAACCCAAGAAATGAGGCAAGATGGGCAGACAATTTTAGACAATCCTGTTAACAAAGCAAAATGTGAATTGATTCTGTGATTAAAAAGCTCCCAAACTTGGTTTGCAGGAGGAGCACCAGCGGATAAGCAACAAGTTCAGGAGCCTCTGGTTCCTGGCTCTGTTAGTAGCAGCCAGACGTCCTGCCCTGCCCAGGCCTCTTCCCCATGGTGAGGACAGTGCTTTTCCTTTGAGTAGCTCTTTATTGGCTTCTCCCCACGGCAGCGCTCGCCGAAGCGATGGCAAGCGAGCGTACCGATGAGTTAGAAACCCGTACGCCACCTAACTTGGTACTGAAGTGGGGCTTTACAGTCGTGCTCGAAGCCACACATCACGTGCCGTGACACTCAGTAACCTCCCCGCGGTGAAGGCAGAAACAGCAGCACAGCTACAAGCTGGACTGTGGCTCAGCCAAGCCACTCGCATTGCCGAGCAACCTACGGAAAAAAATAGCACCTCTGGTCACAGAAATTCAGAGACCCGCATTACCATGAAATATGAGTGTCTGAGTTATTTAAGCGTGTCTGCTGGAAATTGGCAGCATCTCCAAAAAAACGAGGAGGGGGGAGTAATTTACTTGACGTCAGGAAGGCTTCTTCTCTCATCTCTTGTCAAGGCCACCTACAGAGCACTAATGCTCCTATCAGACCGAAAGCTGTCAAGTTTGGTATATAATTGTTTTTCTTCACGTGTTATCTGTAAAGTATCTGACTGCCCGCCTGAGTCTTTCCGTTCAGCACCTTCAGGAGGCTACCAGAGTACAAAGGAAACTTGACTAAAAGGCCAGAGAGGAGGAGAAAAGGAAGTAAGTGATTTTCTATGCTCTTCTGTGATGTCTCAGCGTGTTACCAGAAGCCAGGAACTTCAGGGAAGGATGTTGAAGACGGAGGCACCATGGAGGAGGGATGAATGGTCTGACTCATAGCCCTTGCTGGGCATCTACAGCACCAAAGAAATATCTACATACTAAACGAGAGTAATTTAGGAAGGTGCAGTTAGCGATTCTGCCCTATGTGATTTAGCAAATCCAACCGCAGTTGCGCTTCAACAGACAACGCCAGATGCTGCTAAAAGAGTTTATTAAAGACCATACTAACAGTTCTCATAACAATGGCACGTACAATGATTCAAAATCATGACAAATAGTGTGGAGTTCTGAAAAGCATTATTGTAATACACCACGGACAAGAACAAAGCGGATGTGCTGTCTCAAAACTCTACGAGCAGGCCCATGAAATAGAGGGGTCATATCATACAGCTGTACAAGTGTCAGAGAAAATAGAAAAAAAAGTCATTCAATATGCAGTCCTTGAATTTATTGACAGTATTACAGTACTTTATGGGCAAGGACTGGCTTATTCCAGCTGCACTTTCCACAGTACAAGGGCAGCTGGAAATAGCAAAAAAATCCCCAAAGCGAAAATCCCCAAACTCCAATAAACATACCTCAGGTGCAACCACTACTCCAGATCTTTCTGCTCATGAATTTTCTGCCAGAAATTCTGACCTCCCTGCAATCACTTTGCTCAGGACAGTGTTTTGTTTTGCAGTAAAACAAAACCAGAATGCTTCTTTAAGACAGTGCAAAAATATTTTCAATGGTATCGTTAAATCACAGATTAATGACAATCAGCACAGATCAACTGCAGCACGGCCAACAGCGACTTCAAGATAAGAACCGAACGGACCTGCTGCCCCTTGACCAGCACTCCAGAGCGAGTGCTTGCAGAGGGGAGATGTGTCGCGCTCTCCCAAGCGAGCCACCGTTCCTGGGTTCATAGTGAGGAATGGTCTCAGCTACTACAGGGTAACAAAATGCTACAGAAAGCCTGCAAGTATTAAGTTATCTAATCCTATGTCAAAAAAGCTAACAAAAGAATATTGAAGGGGAACAAGTATGTAGCAGCCATGTCATTTGTCACGGCTCTAACGTTGTTCCCTTCCTTACCGTGTCTGTCACGGTAGCCAAAGTGTGACTTGCGGAGTTCAGCAGCTTACAGCACCCCCGTGGTGATGCGGGACTCCCAGCAGCACGTGGGGATTTATATTCTCCGAGACACACCGTCGAATTACAGCGGCAGGGCAGCTGCAGTCTGCTCCTGGTGCATTCGTTTGCAGCTTCTGGCTATGAGATCTCAGGCCCCGCTGCACTTGTCCCGCTGGGCTCACCCATGCTCTCAGCAGCACATCCAGGGTCACGCATTCATTTGGTGTGCATCTTCAGAGCAATTTGCAACTTCTTTTTTAAGCAGACGTTGGAGGTGTCTGCGTATCTCATTGGGACACTGGTATAATCTGTGCCAGAGTATCCCCTGGCAGCTCCACAGCACACAAAATCAATGAGAGATAAGTGCGCTTTGCCAAAACCCCAAATCATTATTCTTCTCCCAATTTCCACACAGTTGTGTATTTGTATCATAGTGTGATTATGTAGAGCCTTTTTAACATCTGCCAACCTCAGAGGATAAAATCACAGTGCTGCATATCAACAAAACCCAGCATATCCAGCCTCCAATACAAAATAACTTATATACACAAAGCAGAATTTGCATCTTAAATAAGAAGAGATTGTCTCGTTCTCTATGGTGTCTTACGAGCTACTAAAAAATAAATAATTCACATCGGACTGATGGATTTGTTTCCTGTACAGCACACGTGCGCTATTGGAGCTGACAAAGACAACATGAAAAAAACTTTCTGTAATTAATAAAAGAGAATTGTTGAACACTTGCACATATTGGCACAAGGCAGAAGAGAAAAGGGAACATTACACAGCTCAGCTCAGGTGCCCTCCTCCGTGGAGCGGGACTCAGATTTCAGCTTCACAAATTCTCTGGCAACTTCATCATTGGTCCTTTGAGAGAGGATCCTCAGGATTGTAAGTCCAGTCTCATCCATGTGAATCCTGCGCCCGAGGGGGCACCAGCAAGCACAGCTCCCTTTGTCTGCTATGTCTCTGAGCTGCATCACTGCTATCCCCAGTACTCGGTCCTCCCGAGCAAAGCAGTAGTCTTTCACACAGACTTGGAGCTCGTAGGCGTCAGGGCCATCTTCATTCCCCAGTATGCTGAAACACACACACAGGTTTACTTACAGTTTCTCAGAATATAAACTAAAAACTAAAATAAAGTTGTCAGCAGCTGACTAGAGTGCTTAGATGACCTACAGAAAACTCCTTTCTACAGACAACCCTGGTCAGAGAGGGAGAAGTAAAACCTATGCTATATGGGCATTTTTGCTGATTTACAGCTAATGAAGACAACCTGGCTACTTATAACAAACAACCCTTATCAAGTTGCCTTTGCATGTGTCTGTTAAACCGTGAAATAAGAGGAGCAGAGAACATTAAAGCCATGCTAATAGATTTTCAACTCAGATGACTTTAAACATTTTCTGCTTCTGTTCAGCATTGCTTCATTTCAATAATTAATATTTTATTCAATAATTAATATTTTAATTAGATGAAGTCTTTGTTAAAGATTAAGAACCTTCTATTGAAGGAAAAGCTAGTAAAAATACATCCCCAGCCTTTCTGATATTTCTAAAATTAAAGAATTAAAAAAAAAGACAAAATCCCTTTACTTAGAGGAACCTTGCCTTTCCTCACATCAAAGAAAATTTATATGAAGTGTCCCTCTCCCCCAAGATGTTTACGGTCTTTTGCTGGTCATTGCTTCTCCTCTCATTCTCAGTGTACAGCTGGGCGAGCACTAGTCTACAGCTCCCTTTGTTGAGCCTTCCAAGAAGGAAGATGCCTTTGTAATAACGAAAACCAAATAAGCAGAGATCAATACAGCGTTGAGAAGGACCGAAATTTTAGCAGTGCCACTTACTACCAGTCCCAAGGACTGTACCCTTGGAAACAAGTTCAGAAAGGATGTTCCACAGGTCAAGTTGGGATGAAAACACACATTAAGATTAAAAGAACTAAAAATACATTATGAACTTTTAGTCTCAACTCTACCAATAAAAGTTCATTAGAACGATGAAGCACAGTAAAATGTATTGATAGGAGGCACAATGCGTTTCAGAAGGTAGCCAGAGGACACTGCTGATATAGAACAGACCTTAGCATCCCACCCACAGCAAAACCTCCCATAATCTAGCTTTTCCTGTCAAGACACGGAGCTACTGGTTCACGTACTGGAAAACCCTATCTGTCCTCTGCATCTGCACTTGCCAGTCAGATCCCCAGGCTACTTTTCACACTTACAAGTGAAAAGTTTCATTGTACTTGGGAGCCCAGTTGTTGCTTTTTGACTTGGTTGTGAACTTCCTCTTCTTGTCACTCTGATGGGGCCCGATCATGGTGATTTCAACGAATGGACGGAACATGCTGGACGTTTGCCACTTCAGGTCGTTGGCTGCCACAACTGGAAAAGAGAATCACAGCTTGTTTTACAGTAAATCCTCATTTGTTCCCATTACTCTGGAGACCTTCCCACTCTGCTCTGCTCTCAATTTTTTCTTTCAGGGGACAAAGTCCAACCCACAACATGCCAGTGACCCGACACACATGGACAGGACTTTTTTGTAATAGAAAGATAAGGTTTTTTGCTCTAGTTTAAATTCTGTGAAAGGAATTTAATGCTTGGGACAACAATTAGCTTTTGCCATATGCATAGTCAAAAATTAGTCCAAAAACCCAGGTGCTCCTGCAGCTCTGGGGAGGCTGCCCTGCCGGTTCAGTGCTTACCCCTACCTTACCTGTGGGATGCAAGGGGAAAAAAAAAAAAAGGAGGCATTTTGTGGGCCAAAATTAAGATCTCTATTGAAAAGGAAAATGAGACCGCAGATAAGACAAACAAAGCCCATGAGCTGCGGGTGGTTCCAGAATCCAGAATTACGAGCTCTTTAACCCTCCGTCTCTCTCAGGTCACTGCAGGGGAGAGACTGAAGCACAGGAAACAGCTCTGAAAATCAGTTTTTGCATTGGACTGTAGATTTAGCCAGGAAAATAGACGCCTGAAGAGCTGTTTATATAAATCTTTGGAGCAAATTAAAGTGGTTAAATATGCTGTATTTGAGCAGAGGAGATGAAGGAGAAAGAGGAAGCCTGGGATGAATCACTGCTTTGGTTATTTTCAGAGCAGCTCTTCAGGGACCAACGTGGTCTTCAGGATGGGGAAGAGGAGCCTCTGAACTCTTACTGGCTCTGGATTTACACTGAGCAATTTCGTAACACGGCCCGCTGTCATGCTGACCCGCTCTCTGCAGCACAGGCTAAACCGCTGCGGCTGATGAGAGCCATCATCTGACATTTGTTTGCTTTGTATGTCGTTGCCAATAAACAATGGGACTCTACATTGCCGTGTTAGTGGCTGGACAACCTCATGTGCTGTTTCTCTACATGTTCCTTATGTGAAACAGAGAAAACAATTCTGGATTCAGACCCCATGAGCTAACATAAATATGATGACTGCCAGCTGGAAACCTGCCTTGATACAGTCACAGAGCCTGAGCCGTAGCACATGCTTTGCCATACCTTTGACCGTGACCTTGTGTTCACCAGTTCCTGGGTGGGTATACAGGTCGATCTGTATGGACACTTCACCCACAGGATCATCCACACCAGACGCTGTTGGAAGAAAATTGACATACCCCCCCCGCACACACAGATGGATTATTGTTTATTGGCACCCAGCTTCGGTTTACAGTCTTAGCAAGACAATATAGCGTTTTCACAGAACACCTTCCACAGCCGACTTTTCAGTAAACACCAATAATGTATTATTAATGCAAAATAACACCAGGCTTGCATGCGCAACACGCATAAACATTAACATTTTTTGCACTCCACCATGATGACTGCATCCTGTTGAGAAGACTAGTAAGAATTTTAAATGAATTTAATAGACTTAAAGCTTGACAATGGACCCTCACAGAGAGCAAAGGTTTTTCAGACATCCCTGTCAAACTATTGTGTGCACATGCAGGCATTCCAGTGGTGGGCATCGGCATTCCTGTCCGCTCAGGGAGGAAGGGAGGACAAAAAAAACTCCAACCAAACAAAACACAAAAAACCCCACATCAGAGAGGAAGTTTAGAGAAAAAAAGGAAAAGATGTTAGTGATTTGCACTGAGCTGTAGTGCAGTCTCACCCTCCAAGAAGTTTTTTCCAAGTTGTAAATTTGACAAAAGCTGTCATCCTGACTGCCTGTTTGCTTCCCTTTGGAGGATAATGAGAATCCCTTCACTGTTGTGCAGCAAAAATCATGAGAAAGAAGCACTCACAGCTTGCATACTTATTTCCCTTCATCAGTTAGACAGAGAGAAAACAAGATACAGCTTCACAGAGGAAAAGGCAACATGCTGTAACAGAAGATTTCATGAACCTCACAATTCCTGTATTATGATGTTTTCAGTTTTTTAACTTTTAATCGTATTTATCATGCAATATGTGGAAATGACATTTTTCTGGGTAGGAAAGTTAAGATGTCATGTAAATTACAGAAAAAGACTACTTTGCAAAATGAAAATTAAGTCTCTGATAAGACAGAGAGATTGATTTTACTTTCTCCTTGAAAACTGTCTGATCTCAGGGTGACAATTAGCAATGCTGTTATAAGTGGGACACCCACAGGATAATTGAGTACCTACGAACAGCAGTGTTATTTTGTCAATTTTGAGGCTAAGACACATTACTAAGTGAACGAATTGGTGTGTCTGAAATTCAGTATAAGGACCTTGAAGGATATCATTAAACAAACATTTTGATTAGGCAGATCTAACATGTCAACTTTCACAAGAACAGTTCACAGGCAGCAAAACCACTCATTTAAAAACCAAGAGGTTGAGAGCTAATCTGTGCAATTCTCTGAAGGGAATTACACGGCACTGCAGAACTGGAGGCAGTGAAAGTCACATTAACATACAAGTAGAAGTTCTCTGAGCAAACACAACAGAACCTCACATTATTATCTTAGGGTAGATTCTCATTCTTGACCTGAGCACGATAGATACAGCCTCCAGGCTGTACCATTTGCACAATGTACTGTTTTATCCTGGCTTAGAAAGGCAGCCTACCTTTTTTCCTGTACATAAGCAGAGAGCTTTAAAATTGGTAGGCTCAATGATTGACCCGATCCATCTGATGGTGCAGGTCTGTCACTTAAACCGTCGGCATTTTCCATGGGAACAAACAAGACTGCCAACAGTATATACCAACTATATCAGGCCATATCTGCACAAATATCAGCTACCACACACTCAGGTACTAATTACACTAAAGATTAGTGAAATGAAGAGGTTATAAAGGAGACACTGATGCCTCAAAGGAATGACAGCAGAGTCATCTCATTATCTTTGAGGGACACAAAATTTAGATATTTTTTTTTCTACATTTGTTCTTGTCTTTTCATACAAAACTCTTGTTCTATTAACTAAAAAAAAATGTATAGAGACAAAAAAACTTTGTAGATTGCCAATGCAAAATATTCTGATCACGTACGACTGTCCCTGCCCATGGCAAGGGGCTGGAACTAGATGATCCTTGTGGTCCCTTTCAACCCAAACCATTCTGTGATTCTATGACTGCGTTCATACAACATGCTTGCACATTTAGTGACAAGCAGCTTTAAATCCCTACAGGAAAGTCTCATTGGTATTGCAATACTGGAAGGTGAAACTGCAGAACTAAGCTCGTACAATGTGTTACAGATGTATTTCACCCAAGATACCAGAAATAATCTGAGAGATGAAAAACAGCAAAGTTTAATTTTCTGGGTCTCTTCTGAGCACCCAGACTTTTAGCTACCCCCCTTCAAGGCAGATGTTTCAAGCTCGGCCATAACCTTGAGTGCGTATCAGACATTACCATGTGTTACAGTAGCCCACCTGCGCAGACCATATGCATGCAAGCCCAGGACTTGAAACAGCAATACACAGCCCATGGTAAAGGGTAGGGGAATAAGTCTGTCCTCTTGAGACAGCTTTCACATCCCATGAATAAATCTCAAGCTTGGGGGCAGGTTCTCAGGCAGGGTAAAGGGTTCTACACCGCGCAACCCGTGGCTCTGTCTCTGAGATGCAAGCATTCGATGAAAGTTCACTTCTACAGGGAGCTAAAGGGAACAGGTCTCTGGAAAAGGTTTCTGAGCATGGGCAAGATGACTTCAAAAGCAAGGCAGTTGGTTAATGTTGTTATGGTAACAACATTAGTCTTGAACATACCCTTATCAGGAAGAACGTCCTCATTAGCGGTAAACCTAATACCTTTCCCATCATGCACTAAGACATGAATTCAAAAGGCAAGAAGCAAGCAGGATAAAGAAAGAAGAGTGTGAATTACAATCCAATTAGCAGTGTCACTTAAAGAAATACAAGACAAATATTCTAGCTCTTAATAGACAAAATATCCTCTTAGATCTTCTGCTCCAACACAGGCTTTGGAGAGCAAAGTTGTCTGCAGGGAAGGGACTGTCTGGGTTAAAACAAGATGAGAATTTGTGCTGGTGTAACTAAATCACAAGCCCCAATCCACCTTTGCAGGGCAAACATTGAACAGCATAGTGCCACAGAAGCCTGCTCAGTAGGAGAATGAGGGCAATAGCTAGCTCACAAAATGGAAGACGCAGCCACTGAGCAGTGAAGTAAGAGAGCCACTCAGAATTTAAAGAGTTCAGCATGCAGCTATTGCTTCCCACAGGCTTGTGGGAAGCTTCACTTATGCAAAGGGAAACATCACATAGAGAGCTCTGGTAAGCAGATGCCAGCTGTAAATATTAGTGGTGTCCCTTCTTTCCCACCAACAGATATGCAGATCTCCAAACCAATCTACCCATGGGGGTTACTGAGAAGTGTATGCAAGCAACATGCTTTTCTAGCTCCGACCCCAGTAGCAAGCCTCTTCTCAGAGACACTCCCTTGTTGATCCTACAGGTACAGGTGGCATAGCTCCAGTCTTTTGTTTCCCAAACAGGGTCCAAAACTCTCAAGCCTGCTAACGTAGAAGATGCTGATTTGGAGCATCTTCACCATGCCCAATACCTCACTCAAAGTGGCTCAGATGACCCACAAAGAAATGTCGTCATTCAGCTATAAGATATAATCAATGACCTTGTAATGAGTGCATCTTATGTCCTAAGACTGGAGCTTAGTTCTTTATAAGCTCTAAAAAAAACCAACCAAGAACAACACCCAACAGACACACACAGACACCACTTTGGGAACTCTGTATATTCCTGCTGCTCTCAGATTATGTTCAATTCTCTTTGTGTATCTGCTAAACACGCACCCTCAGTGGAGTTTTACAGTCAAATCATGCATTGCCTGAAGCTGCTTCCTCACATCAGCTTTGAATTTGCCACTTTGCAACTTCAACAGAGCATCTCCTTCCTCTGATTTTAAACACTCCTGACTAGCCACGGAGTATAGAACAGCAGTGCTGCACACATCCTTACATCTTGGCTCACCACGACAACATAATAGGATCCACATTAAAAAAAAAATACCTTCAATTCATGGCCTGGATATATAATGGGAAACATGTGCCATAGAACAGCAAAGACTGAAAACACACTGTGCACACAAGTTCCTAGCTAAAAAGTGTTTGTCCAACTCTAATGGCAACAGCCAATTCCTGGAGTCCCTTGTGGATGTAGCAGTCTTTGACCTGTCTGGCCACTGGATGTCATCGTTGCTCTGCTGGGCCACCACTGTAGGACCATTCTCTCAAACGCATACACTGACTATTTAGCTTCAGCATTTGAATGGAGTATATTTCAACCTAAGCAAGAATATACCATGCTGCTAAAGGCAGGGATGATTCAGTCTCCCAAAACTACACTCAACTCTTCACTTTTAAACTTTAAAACAAAACCTTGTGCTGCTCAAGAATTGTCAGTACTTTCTTTACTGGTTGGGGAATGCCAGTATCAAGCAGTCTCATTTGCACATCAGGAAAAGTGTGTTGGCTGAGGAGCACATTCCTCTTGATTTCAGGGCTTGGTGTGACCATATGCTGACAGAGTTAGTACAGTCTGAGGGGTCATCAGCTCTCATAGTCTTGGAAGGATTAAAGGGAAACGGACCCGAAGCAAAAAGCTGGCAGAAAGACACCGCCATGGAGCTGCATGACTTTTGCTACTGACATGTAGCAGCCCAATGCTATGGCTTTTATTAAAACTGCCTGAACACTTCAAACATCAGCCTCAGTTTTTACCTAACCTCTAATAGCGTCTGTCCCCTCTTCCTGAGATTAGTGAGTCACAGTCAGCCAGTGGAGGTTGGATATCAATAACTAGACCAAATTATTCTGCACAAAAATCAGGAAATGTTTACATGAAAGCAACGAAAGATAGAGACAATTAATTGTTTACCTCTACAAAATCAATGAAATAGCACCACTATCGTGCCTTCCCAGAGAGCTACCAAATAACTCCAGTGACGCATCCCAGCAGCTTACTAATATGTTGTGGTGATCTGTAATTATCTAGCTCACACGTATGCTGTACTGGCTGCAGACAAAACAGTGCTTTCATTGCTCTCCTAAGAGCCCTTTCCCTTTACAGGCAGCCTGCAGCTCTGTGACTCACCACGTTGCTGTCAGTCAGCCTTGGTCAGACCTACGTGGGCTGCTGGCAGCTGGCCTGTGACACAGGCACCGTCTAGTTTCTGCATGGTGTCCCGTTGAAATGGTCTCTCACACCACTGTGTAACTCTCAGTACAATAGCTTTAAATTTTTGGGTGACTTTTAAGTCACCCACCCACATTAATTCATGAAACGTGACTGTTAAATGAGAATTGCAGAAAAAAAAAGACCATACACACCCCAGAACTTATGTTTCATGTATTTCTGCTCTCTGAAAATGTAGTTGTTGAGTGGGAAATAACCCTCTTTCCCTCATTCCCAGTTTCAAAAGCTCTGAACTGTCACGTTTCCAGAAACCTGGCTGCCAAAAGCACTCTACAAACTGGCAGTACAAGACAGAGCAATTACGAACAGAGCAGATAGCTCTATTCAACTTTGCCAGCAACACAAGAGTCTTACCCTGAGCTGTCTGAGTCTGGACAAAGGTTTTGATGAGAGTGTCTGTGGTCTGAGTGTAGAGGGAGAGAGCATATCGAAGTGACTGCAGGTCCGGACTCTTCTCCAAGAAGGTTTTCTTCAGACCGTTCCCACCAGCGTGGAAATATTGCTAAGAGTGAAAAGAAACAGGAAAAATAGCGAGGAAGAATTGCAACCAGCAACCCACATTTATGTGCTATTGTGTGTGCAGATGGGGAAGAACTGGAAAAAATTCGCAAAACAGCTTCTGTACTGGAAATTCAGCTCTTGGACAAACTGATACCAACTGCTCCTGTCTTTCCTCTTCCAAAGTACTTAAATATACATATGCTGGCTCCCCGCACATGCCAGTCACCTGAGCCTGTTCAGGTTTACACAAACATGGCAGTATCACTCACTTAGCACCTTTATCATTGTAACAGCACCCACAGACTCCTGCCATCTCCTGAACCCGGACAGGTACTGTCCTCCCAAACAGTATTTGGGGATGGAGCAAAGGAATGACAGAGAGAGAAACGGATTCACTTACTTTGATTGTATCCAGTGCCAGATCCAAAACAGCACACTGTTTTGGAGTCAGACTCTTAGTTTCTTCTCTCACCATATGATCCTGCAAACAATCATTATATTTGACATGAGTATACTGTCAGAGAATGAAGGAAAAGGAGACACCAGCATCACCTCATTCATGCTGTGGCTACGTGGCCACAACATTAATTCAGCTGTTTAAGGAACGCTTAATGGAGTCTCTCAGAGTAATTTATTACAGCTTAACCTGAAAATGAACTCACTTTCTCTGTTTCTTGCAGGCACAGAAGACAGAAACAAGGAAAGGAACTAGGCAGAGGTAAGTGACAATTTAAAATCAGTTTGTCTCTCAGAAAACCCAAACAGGGGTCTGCTTGCTACCTCTGTCATTCTAGAGCAACCACAACAAAACTTTCAAAAAGCACCTAAAAGAAGAAATTCCAAGAACCAGATATTGGGCAAAGTTATTCAATGCTGTTTGCACATTTTCTTTAATTCTTCTATCTATAAAGATCACTAATTCATCACATCATTAGTGTAAAGGAAGAAAAACGAACATGCAAAATGTTCTAGAAAATACCTTTGCTAAAAGAAGAAGTTGTTCCCATTAAGACCCACCATAGCAAAGAGCCAAGAATCCCCTGGGAAGGGATTCTCATTCCTGCAGTGGGATTGTATTCCTGTTACGCTGCCTGACTGCAAGGATGCTTCATCCTTTGGTATTTCACTAAGGTCTTTCTCTCTGATGTTTAGTCTAGGTCTCAGGGAAAAAAGAATCCAAATTCTGTTTGAGCTGCTGGAGGGTCAGGCCAGCTGGCTGCAGCCTGGGTGCTGAAGCATTCATGAAAAAAGAGATGCAGACAAATCAGGTAAAGGCTACTTATCTTTATTTTAAATGTGACAGAACCTCTAGTAAGAGACACTTTCCAGGGAACTGAATTGTCTTTGAGTAAAGCACTCCTAGCGTGTGGCATCATACGTGTACTTCATGCTGACAAGCCTGCTGGCTATCTCACAGCCTGGTGATTCTTCACATTGCCCGGTGCTGGGGCACCCATTCGTTATCCACCACGATGAGTCTCCTGCCTGTGGGACGTTGGGCTCACCGCAGTCTAAGCACAGGACTAGGCATTTGCCACGCTTCTCACAGACACCCAGCTAGCACCTTTGTGCAGTGCTGCGTTAAACTGTACAGAAGTCAGCAATACCTCAAGACAGGCTGGCAACATGCTTCCGTGAGTACTAGAGACATGCCTCAACTTGCCTCCTTCCCCCGTGCTGGCTGCTCCTGGTCTGCAAAGCTATGTACTCTGTAAGCTGCAAAGTATCTTCTGTTGAGACAAGCTGTCCTTAGGGGAGCAACAGCTCTCCTCCCTCTTCTCCATGAGTAATTCAATTGAAGATGATGCGGCTTCACACTTCAGTACACAGCGGGTAAAACATTCTTTCTCTGACAGATTAAGCGCACAATCAGCCAGAGCCCAAGGACATGTTCATGAGAGGCCAATTGAGTCAGGGTAGCTGTGTCCCCAAGGCAGAGTGACTTTCATTTCTGTTGAAAAGTCTTTCTAGGTGTGCCTGCCAGATTCCCCACACTGCGACAGACACCAGGTGATCACCACTTTTCTCTTAAACACCTAAAGAGCTCATTTACCCTGCTCCAAGTGGTCACCTCGCTGATGCCTATGCTGTCGTCGCACAGCATGGTCACTGCTTTCTAAGAACGTTTCCCTGAGCCGTTTATTTCAACACACTATGTAAAAAGTAGCAAATAACAACAATAATAAAATAATCTTTCCCTATTGTCTCATACTCATCCTTCTGTTCTCCACAGGTACTCTCAGAAGAACCTCTGTGGTCCGAGCTCGGCTGGTTACCCCGGGGACAGTGCAAGGGAGAGGAGGCTGCCGCTCCCTGCTCCAGCCGCTGGCTATTGGGGAAACCGAGCAGAAAGAGTTGGATAATATATGGGAGGCAGGTATGTGGCACCAAGGTGCCAGTTTCATGGTTGGTTTTCTGAGCATTTTAAAATACACTGCAAAATTGATTTGTCATCAGGCCGAGAGCCTGCGCTTGTCAGGTCTGTCAGTTTCTGTTTTCAGCTGAGTTATCTGATTCACTACGGTCCTGTTCTATTTAAGACAAATAAAGCTTAAAATCCATCCCATAATTTTCTCAGGCTTTTAGTGGAACTGCAAAATGCATGGGAGAGGGGGCTGTGAAAAGCCATTTACTCTTGCCTTCCCTGCTAGTTTACATGTGCCCACAGAAATAAAAGGATAAAAAGAATAAAAAAAAAAAATCCACTATGCTTACAGAGACCCAAACAATTTACACTCTTGGAACATCTTTACTTTTCTGGAATTTTTTGGATGCATTGCTGGTTCACACCATCTGTGTGAACTAAAGGTCTCCAGAATTCAGGTGATAGAGTGCTTTCGCACTTGTGTACGGCTCCCTTGCCACACATAAAATCCTGTGTACCTGTGCTGCTGTAGTCCTATATGTAGATATGCAAATAAAGGATTGAACACACCCCCAGGCTTGCCTGATTTACGTGATTACATGCATTTCTAAAAATGCAGTCCAGAGTTACCAAAGTTAAGCTTTACAATGGCTGAACTGAAGACAGCCTGCTGCTGAGGGATGCAGTAATGTCAGGATGCACCTGACCAGTGCGAATGGAAACAGGCAAAGCTTCCAGCTCACTCCTGGCAACAGGCACCTTGTATTTAGTTAAGAAATTCCACTAATGAGAAAATATGGAAGATAACAGTGAATGTCACTGACTATGCCTGAGGATGCAGGCAGTTGTCTGTGCACCAACTTGTCCTTGTGGCCTGGGAGGGGCAAATTCAGAGCTCTCCCCCTCTGACATCAGGAGTCCAGGTAGAGGGCAGGGATGTCTTTTCCTCGAAATGCTGGGTTCTTGTTGTTTTTGAAAGGGTAAGGGGATCCTCACAGGAAAAGGGGCTCACATTTGGAGGCTGCGGTCCAGCTCCCACTTTCCCAGACTGGATACAAAGCCCCTCTTTCCCCATTTCTCCCATGGAAGTGACGCGGAGCGTTGTTAAGTGCAGGAAACAGTGGATGTAGTGCAATCCTCAGGAGGCAGCACACCACCAGGGCAGAGGACAGCCCGGCTGTGGGAGTGCACAGGGCTGCCCCCTGCCCCCCCCCCGCCCCGCACAAGTGTCAGCTGCTCCCCTGGGAAACCACACTTAAAGGTTTATGTTATGTTAACTGCTGTGTAACAGCCTCAGAGTACCACGGGAGACAAGCATGTGCATTCCATGACACACCTGCATGCCCAGATCACTTACTAATATTGTTAATTAGCACTACCTTAAATTAATTGTGTACTTCCCTGGCTCATAAACATGTGTATGCAAAATGTGGCTGCTGGGCAAGGGAGGTAGTCGTATAAAGACAACTGTAGTAAGTGTGCGAGACAAAAATAAAACTATGGGTAAAGATGAATGCATTTTGAAATTGCACTAAGCATTTAGGAGAGTGCCCTTTGCTGTGGGAAGATTTCCCTGATCACGCTTCAAGACAGAGTTCACGTTCAGCTCTATCTTCCTTGCAGCACAATTTGTGCACTGTGACGCTTCAGATTTAGACCTCCTCTTGCACAGTGCCTGTTTTGTAGCACAAGTCAAACCACGGCATAGTGCAATTTGAATGTTGTAAGGCGTCACTATTTTCATACCATTCCCATCGTGACCAGTGAATTAATGCTTGATTGGCTTATGATGAGGTGGTGTGCACTTAGTAACACTCATGTCATGCACTGTCACGTCATGCACTGTCAAAACACGTCAACACAGCCTGCACGCTAAACGCCAGCTTGCCTGTAAAGAGAGCCTACGCAGAAGGAATTTACAGACACAGGCTCTCTTCCACAAGCAACAGCTATTTTTGTAACAGTTCATCTAACTCATCAATAGCTAGCACAACTATCTTCCTGAACGATATCTCATTATCAGGATCACATAAGGGACTCCCTTTTATGGGGATACAGAGGAACTGGCCAGATACTGAGATCTCTACTTTTTTCATTTTAAATTGATATACCAACCTGATCACTGTATCTAGAGAAGAAACTCCTTTGATGATTAAACCCACAATAAAATTTAATAGTTAACTTAAACACAATAGTAACGTTAGCAGAATGCACTTAAAAGCACATTTAATGCATTTAAAAGCATTTCTCAACAATTGCATTTATCGACAAACCACTGGAAGCACAAGACATGCTATGTGCTGCTACGCTTCCATGCTTACAGACACAGACGTTAACACAAGCCATGCAGAACAATACCTTCAACTTTGACAAGTGTCCGAGTTCCTTAGCAGCACTGAAAATCAGCTGTGTGCCCTATGATAGCAAGAAGTTAGAAAAGAAAGGATGGGGAAAAAAAGGATTATAAAAAAGCTCTGCTTGTTTTTCCTTTCAGCAAGTCAGTTCACAGCTAGAACTTTACATAACTACCCCAAGGCCAGTCACAACAACTTGACTTTGTGCCAATTTATTACCTAGGATAAAACCTGCCATTTCCATTGATACCGCATCAGGAGCTATTTTGCAGCACAATGTTCTACCAACTAGTTCATTTGCTCACAGCAGCCACCCATTAAAGCAGGATGTGCCTTCAAATCGATTGCAAGGCTGAGCGTGAAGGCAGTGCACTGGCTTTGTCCACGTTCTCATTTAGATTTCAAGTCTAAACGCACGTAAGACTGGCCAAAGCAAACGATCACACAACTGATGAGAATCTCTCTATAAAAGCAGAGCCCAGTCAGCAGGGTGGAAGTAAGCATGCATCAATCAGAAACTAAACTGGATCTCAGCAGTTTTCGGGTGAGAGATTGGCAAACGAAGCCCAGTGAATGCTACAGCATCGCTTTTACATGTCAAAACCAAGAGGGAAGAGAAATCCCAATGATGGAAAATCTTCCTTCAAGTATACTGGATTTTTACATACTTTCTCTGCAACGGTTACAACAAAGATATTTTTGCTTTGCCTCACCACAGCATTTCTCTGTTGCATAAAATTCCTTTTGCCTGGGGAGTTAAGCTTGAAATTTAATGAGAAAACCAAAAGCAACTGAGACAATTCTCCAGTCTCTTCTCCTGGAGATGTTTTATGAGGTGTGCTGGAATCTGTTTTCTTCCACTTTGCTTCTTTTCATTCAACTAATCTTGCCTTTTTCTCTAAAAAAAAGTCACAATTGCTTATTACTCCACTTGGAATAAAACCCCAGCTTACTGTAATTCTGGCTATGAATTGTACATCTATCGTATTATGAAACTTTGCCCTCTGCTTCAGCCCTCTTAGTCAAATCTGGGCTTTAGGGCCAAGCCAAAGCTATGGGTGGCCCCTCTTCCCTAATTAAACCTTCCCCATTATCTCTATCAGGAATCCCTTAGGTGTGTCAGGAGAGCTGCCCTCTCAAAGATGATCTTTGGTTCTCCTCAATTGTCACTGGCCACTAGGGTCTAATGTTAAAAGTACGTAAATGTCACCCCGGTATCAGCTGAGAAGTGCCTGGGGAATGTCCCTGCTGAATGTCTGAAGTAAGCTTCCAGGGACAGACACTGGTGGGTGGCACTTTACAGCAAGGTATTCTAGCTCAGAAAACACTGAAGCTCATCTTATTTGGATACTGCCAGCTCCAGAAGACCACATTTCCCAAAAGGTCTCCAATAAATCCAATCCTCCTCTCCACAGACTTCCTTCCCTCTACTTTTTTACCCATTCTCATCTCCACAGTCTTTCACCCTCAGGCTTAAGCACAACTGCCATGACCACTTCCCACCCCAAAGTCCCTCAAACTGTGAGAAGCAAGATATAGAATCAGAATTATTATACTGCCCTTTGCCACTGCCTATGCCACTCTGTTTTCTTTGCTGCCTTCTGCAGTATGTGTTTATTTGTTGCCTTTTAAGTCAGTACTCTGTGGAGCAGGAGCTACTCCATACATGTATTTACAGAGGAGACTCTGGGAACGGGGTTCTACTGCAAAGATCATTGCTGAAATAATTCTTCTTTTTCTAGGACTGAAGTTAACATCAGGCCCGCTGATGGACTGCTCTCAGAAAAAAATAAATAAAAAAAATAGTGTCTGTATATGTGGTGCTGGGTAGCATGTACCCTTTCACAGAAAGAAAACTGGCAAACCAGTTACAGCTGTAACACTGGAAAGACTGAGACCCGCTCCAGGGACACCAGACACTCTCTGCCCCCTGTAACAGCAGTCCAGAAGTGAAATTCTACATGAGACTTTTGCCAAATTTGGAAATTTCTTCAAACGGAAAGACTTGCTGATCTTAAATCAGAGACAACCTCTTGACTTGCTCTATCTGTAATCATCACCTAACCCTCACTGTTACTCAGCCTTTTATGTTTGTTAAATACAAATCAATACTTAATGAACATTGTTGATTTCATAGCTAAAGAGAAGCTCTTGATAATTGATTAAATTCAGAATTCTTGGGGGAAGGCTGGGGAAGAAAGTGCAAGCAAAGACAATGCATCCATAAAGGAAAGGTTTTGAAATGAGACTTGGAGCTTCACTTGCTGCCAATATCTAATGTGATGTGTTAGAGTACAACTCTCTAAACTGAAAGAGTACAAAATTCTCTCTATTTCCAGCAAGGGAGGTTGAACATGCCTGCACACCAGCAGCAACACAGAGATTTCTCTGTGGGCCGCACCAAATAATCCACCAAAGAACACAGCTTCAGCCAGTGCTCTGGAACCCAACAGATGGCCCCCGCTGTTCTGTATGACTGGTCATGAACATGCCTGCTGACCAAGCAGAAAAAAAACCCAAACATTTTTATAACCTGAATTTTGAAACAGTTAAGTCAGTAGTCTCAAAACACGCTAACATTAACAAGGGCAGGGAGTGATAGGACAAGGGGGAATGGGTTTAAACTAAAAGAGAGGAGATTTAGATCAGATATTAGGAAGAAATTCTTCCCTGTGAGGGTGCTGAGGCCCTGGCACAGGGTGCCCAGAGAAGCTGTGGCTGCCCCTGGATCCCTGGCAGTGCCCAAGGCCAGGTTGGATGAGACTTGGGGCACCCTGGGCTGGTGGGGGGTGTCCCTGCTCATGGCAGGCAGGGGGTTGGAACTAGATGGGTTGTGAGGTCCCTTCCAACCCAAACCATTCTGCGATTTCTTGATCTAGGATTTTCAACCTTCATTGGACTCTTTTTTATATACATATATATTTGAACAACAACATTAACTAGCCTAGGCACGTAGTCTCCCTGCCTCAGGCTTCTAAGGAGGGCAAGTCAGTAACACTGAGCAATACCCAGCAACTTGATATGCTTCGAGGAACAAAGCTGCTCAGGTAACTACTCCACAGTTCTTGCCCGCTAAGAAAATCCTCATCAATCAATGCCAATTTCTGTCAAGGTGTCTGCAAGGAGAAGTTATTTTACTGTTACATTGAGTTTGTCATCAGCGCTGGTAACATCTAATGAAAATCTGGACAGATCCTTCCTCTGCCAAATGGTATTCTTGTAAACAAGATGCTACACCTCCTCAAAAAAGTTATTTATTCACGGAAAACATGTAACAAATCCCTACACACAGCACTTATTCCAGGTGCACTACTAGGGAGTGAATATCAGGTAGTTTTGAGAAAAGCTGCCCACAACATAATTGATTAAAACACCAAGGATGAAAGATAAGGAAGAATTACATCCTTATTATGAATTGTTTCTGCCTAGCTCTGTGGCAAATGTAGCTGGGAAGGGGATGGACCTTAGTGCTGGTTTTCCTGCTTATTCCCATGAAATTAGTTTTACCTTCCTAGACTTTTTGGAAACACGAGACACACCTGCAGTTCACAACACAAAGATTTTGAATTCCTTGTTAATGGTCTTATTAGTTGGGGTTTTTTTCTCCTTAGTGAAAGCATTCAGAGAAAGGTCGTCAGCTGACTCAAGTCTAATGGCTAGAAGCCAACAGGACTGCACTGATTTATATCCCAAGAGGCTCAAACTCTCATAGCTTAACTCTCCTATTGCTCAGGTGGCAAACTTAGGAAACAAGACTACTGAAAGTCTTTGGAATTCCAGTCCTTTTTTGGAAAATATATTAGTGCTCAGACTTTACTTTTCTGAGACATACCAGTGCAAGGAAGTTTTATCTGGCAGATTCAACAATGAGATCTAATCATTTATTAGAGGCATTTAAGTTCATTCTAAAACTTTATCATCAGGCAACGTTTGCTACCACCCATTGAAAATTAGCCTATTTTTTAGTTGTTGTATATTAAACACTGAGAAAATGAGCTGAAAAGTGGGGATGAAAAAGGAAAAATAATTACCTGTTGGTACAGAGATCTGGGCACATGTGCAGTTCACAGACTATTATTTTATTCAAGGCTAAGAAAGCTTTTTCTCCTGAACACAGAGGCAGCCTTGGACTTTTCCACTTCTAGCTAGCACATTTTAACTAACACAAGTTAAGCAAGGCTTCAGAAAACCTCTTAAAGCCACACACTTTTCCACCACAGATTAACTCTGGAGCAGTACTGCTTGCAGATGAGCCTGAAGAACAGCCAGTTTGGAAGTTAGATGTAAAATCTGTCTGCAGCTTCAAGAAAATTTTGTTCTTATCCTGGACCATGTTCTCATTTAGTGAAAAGAAGTCGGATGAGTAGAAAAAAGCACAGCAGGAGCAAGCACATAGGGAGCCTCATGGGAACGGCTGCGGCGCAGCATGTGAAATAAAGGAGAGGCTCCAGAGGAAATCATCTGTGTGTAAATTAAGCAACTCTTAATTGCCCTGACTAGTCACTGATGGCATGCTATAGTTTCAGCCTAAGCAGTGAGGGAGAAAGAAATTTATAACTAATGCATTAATGTGCCCAAGTGTTTTGCACTGACCCCCAAAATAAGGATTCCCAGAGAGCCGTGTTTGCATATCCACCCATTCAAGACAGAGATTGTTTAATTAAATGTTGATCTTTACATAAAACCAGTGAGGTGTGAACCGCTCAGTGAGTTACTGGAGATCATGTTGCTACTAATCTCACAACCCATGAGCAGTCCATGCTTAGAGACAGAAGCCAGTCACTGCGAAGTCGTTGCGGCACCGGCAGCTCAGGTGGTCAGGGCGAGGGGCTGTAAAACTGCCCTGTCCCCACTGCATCCTTCACAGGCAGGAGCTGACTGCCTTCTCACCTGAGCACTGCCCTACACAAAATCTTCCAGAAGCAGCAGAGAACTGAAGAGCGGAGGTTAGATTTTCTTCTAATACAGTCTGAGCTAATTTAAGTGGAATAGATTTGTCTGGAGAATAACAGGGATTAAAGCACTGTGCAGTGACAGGATCATGCAAGCAACAAGTGAAAAACCCTGAGGCGTGTTGAGAACCTTCTACTCGAGTATATAACACTTTTTGCACCTCTAGCAAGTCTACAGAAAGGAGAGAAAATATTGCATAAATGGGACTCTTCTTCCAAGCATAACAGCTACTTCTTAAGGGACGCAGAGGAGTTTTAGGAGGGAAACCCTCATCCAGTGGTCCTTCAAACATGCAGAGGTAGCACTAGGGCTTTCTATTGCTGAGGGCAGGGAGGACAGTGAGTTACAGTGCCTGGAGCTATTTCTCAGTCTGATGTGCTTTTTTTAAGAAAAGCAAAATCAGATCAGAGGTGCATGGCAGAGAAGCAGAACAGTAAAGAGAAAGTACTGCTTCTGCCCACACTACCAACCCTGAGTTTTGCCTTGCCTTTCTTTCCCTGCCAGCCTTCACTACTAGGATGATGAAGATCTGGTGGTGACAGAATAAATCACTATGTCCCAGGGGACAGTGGAAGCAGTTCTCTGCTCCTGTAGCCCATCTAGCTTCACTGCAGGTTCCCTGCTCAAGGACAGCAGACAAGGCCACTTTAAAATTCCGTTGTTCACAGCTGCCTTTCTGAAACGGCAGCTCTTACTCAGTTTGGACTAGCTCAGCCTCCTTGCTATGACACAATTGACTAGACAGCTAAAAATCCAGCTATGAACATTTTGAATTATCTCAGAAAACTGAAGATGCGCTTCATTGCACAAAAAGAGCTTCTCAATTTGAAACTGAAGTGATGGCAACAAGAAACTTTTGTAAAAAAACTCAAAGTGGCTTATAGCAACACCCCACAGGTTGGAAAAATTGGCTGATCAGAGTTATTGCCTTCTTCACGGTACAAGCACTGAATCACTCTCCTACCCCACCTTCAAAAATTAAAACTAGCAAGCATGAAGCTCAAGCAGCTCCTCCCGTATTCTCCCTGAGGCCCTTGATCTCACTGCTTCCATTCTGAAGAGGTCATGTAAATGCTGCTCTTATATGATGATTTTAGCACCTGTCCCCAAAGACTCCTTTTTAAAGCAATTCAACTGAAAGAAAGAAATTTCATCCTCTTAAATGTAGATTTCTTTTCTCTTTTATATATTAAAAAGGCAAGCAGAAATGATTACTCCAAATCTGAGCCCAGAGCAAGCGGTCTTTACCAAATTTACACCTCAAGCTAATTTTATGCGTAGCAGGTATGACAGCACACTGCATCTCAGTAGTTTTGTTTGAAGCTGTCACCAAGGCCAGAGGCAAAGCCCCCCCCTCTCAGAGCAAGGAACACCTAGTGTTTGCATCACTTCTCTAGAGACTACAACCCACGAAGTCCACTCAAATTATGTGGGCAGCCGCTGAATAGTGAAAGCCACTATTGTTCTACCCACTACCGGGAAAAAAAGAATTAGCCACAGACCACAAGTTTACTCCAGCACAGAGACGAAAAGCAGTTCTGGATCATCTCCAAATAATGAGGTTATAGCCCAGACTCCACACTGCCTCCAGCTGAGTGTCATCCCCCAGAGCAGCTGGGCATGCATGACTGGCATTTACTCAGATTCTGTGGTTTCTCAAAACTGAGGAAGAGGTTAATCTTCCATTGTTAAGAGCATCGCTACATTCATGACGCACATTCATCCAGCACATCCACACAGCTGAACAATTATGTAAAAGGCTGCCTTTGTAGGCAAACTATCTGGACATGCTTCCAAGTCCCCAACATTGGAGACACAGAAATCATGCCAGCCCATACTGATGTTAAAGCCATCTGGGAATTAAAACAGGGGGTGGTGTCATTAAAAAGCAAGCCCAAATTAACCACATCTATACAGCAAGAGACAGCTGACTAATAGATGATGATAATCAGACAAAAGTGATACAGGTGTAGATCTAATGCCATGAAGACAACACTAACTGCCCAGTAATCCCACATACACAGCTCTCTCTAGAGGATTGCAAGTCCTTAATTAATCAGATTTTATATACTTGATGGCAACTGCTTTTGGATCATGGACTTTGAATTGTTCTTTTTTTTTTAGGGTGTGCTCTGTATCTTGCAACCTTACTATAAATAGAGCTGCTCTTTTAACTTTACTAGGTTACAGACATATTTTTTCACCCTCAAGCAGGCTATGTGCAGACAAATTTACCTGGACAGATGACTCATTAGGTCAAGGAGAAGAGTTACACAGGCAACAGCAATACTTTCTGCTACGAGTCAGGAAGGAGAAAATGCTTTACCGTATGGTCTGTAAGAGGAGGCAGCACAATCAGCTTCTCCATGGTATTCATTACCACCCTCCAGAGCTCTTTCAGCACCCGTTTCAACACTGTCTTTTCACACACAGTCGCAAACAGTGTCAGGCTGCAGAGAGAGAGCAAGAAGTGAGTAAGTTCAGAGAGTTCAGTTTGCAAGGAAAATGATGCGTATGGGAGAATCAGTGCCCCATCCAAAGCAGTTTGTCGTAACAGTTGCTTTAAGGGTAAAAATCTTCCCTTTTCATACAGTATAGCCTGTCTTCACCCTTGGAGTTCCAGCACTAAAGATGTTTGACCCAAATGGATTAGTGACATTTCTGATCTCAATAATTTCTATTTATTGACCTGGGCATTGCAGAAGCTTATCACTAAGTTATAGTGGTTGGGAAGAGTCCAAATACAAGCAGGTACCATTGAACTGGGTCCCTTTACGAAGATGCTTCACGATGTATTGGGATTACAGGTTATATAAGGAAAAATTACAAATTAAGAGTAATAGGTTTTAAACTTTAAGGGGTTGTTATAATGATTTTTGTTGAATAACCAAATTAATACTTCCCAGACCATTATCTGGAACTTCTTGCACACCTTCTGATAGCTGCTGACATCTCTAAATCTTCCATCTCTGTAATCACCCTGAAGCATTTCTTGGACTCCTCTGTACATTCACCACCAATCACCTGTCTTATGTTTATTCCCTTTTACACAAAAAAAAAGTTCTGCTCTTTCTCTCTATTTATTCCTCCTTTATTATTGTACAGGTTACCAAAAAGGCCAGGAAATGTTATATTCTTCTTCAAAATGGTTGTTGGACTTTGGCATTTACTGATCACACCGGGAGAGCTACAAAGCAGGAGCTCTGCAGCCAGCAGCAGTGCACAGGCAATAGCTGACTCTTCCACAGTGTGTATCATCTTCGCCCAGATTTCCCCTCTTCCCATAGATGTTTAGACAGAAAATGAACACAACTGAACAGGGACAAGACTGATGCGGGTTAGGATGCAGGAAGTATTGAAAAGGACTCTCGTTCTGCAAAGGAGGGAAAGAAAATCCAAGCTTGGATAATCATAATCAAATTGACTTGCTGCACGGCTGATGAGAAGCCTGTAGCATACTAAGTTCCCAGGGACAGACAGGAAGGTGGCTTCTCAGGATTTGTGAACGCATGCATGTGAAATGCTCAAAGGATGATCTTAGAGGTCTTTTCCAGCCTTAAAGATTCTATGAGGGGGCTCCTAGATGTAGTGATTGCTACAGAGAGTCACTTACTACATGGTGGCCCAAAGGAAAAGTGGGACAATCAATATAAAGAACAACAAAAGAAACTGTATTTTAAACTCATGAAGCTTCACATCTCTTGTGGCATTTATTATGAAAATTGCTGCCCACTCCTCGCAAAATAAAGAGCTGCTGTGCATCAGCAAGAAATTTAACTTCTACAATGATTAAAAACTATTTTTCTTTGTCGATCAGGACTTGGCTGATGAGAATTATGTGCAGTTAGCCACAAAAAGTTGCTATGTAAGTGAATTACATTGCACTGTGTTAATGGCAACAGTTAATTAAGGCAAAGGATCAAGCTTACATACATCATGTAGTTCAGAAGCTTATTTTCTAGTCAGAACAGCACTGGGTATGACTAGAACACATACACTTAATATGTTTGGGTTATTAAGTAGTATATGTATTGAAGTATCTAAGTGTGGTTTGCAATACATTTGCTAATTGGCTACAGTACAATTTGTATAGGAAAAAACCCCATAGCTAGCAAGTTTAGAATTTCAGTCTTTCCCACTATGTGATCGGCAGTGTTTTGGTGATTGTTGTAACTGCCAAAAGGAGAAAGGAGAACCGAGAATGTGCTCTGGCACCAAAGAGGGCTGGAGAGCTGATCCACAGCTTGGGAGGGAGGCAGATATGGGAAAAGAAGCCATCAGTTCTTCCTGAGAATTCAGAGGCTGGATATAGAATCATAGAATTGCTAAGGTTGGAAAGGACCTCTGAGATCATCAAGTCCAACTGTCAGCCTAACACCATCATGCCTGCTAGACCATGTCCTGGAGTGCCACATCTACATGTTTTTTGAATGTCTCCAGGGACGACGATTCAACCACCTCTCTGGGCAGTCCATTCCAATGCCTCACTATTCTTCCCGTGAAGAAGTTTTTCCTAATATCCAACCTAAATCTCCCCTGATGCAACTTGAGGCCATTCCTTCTTGTCCTGTCACTTGCTACTTGGGAGAAGAGACTGACAACCTCCTCACTACAACCTCCTTTCAGGTAGTTGTAGAGAGTGATCAGGTCTCCCCTCAGCCTCCTCTTCTCCAGGCTAAACAACCCCAGTTCCCTCAGCCATTCCTCATAAGATTTGTTTTCCAGTCCCTTCACTGGTTTTGTTGCCCTTCTCTGGACACACTCCAGGGCCTCAATGTCCTTCTTGTAGTGAGGGGCCCAAAACTGGACACCGCACTCAAGGTGTGGCCTCAGGTCTGAGTACAGCGGGACGATCANCAAGCCTGTAGCGCTGCCTGGGGTTGTCGCAACCAAAGTGCAGGACCCGGCACTTGGCCTTGTTAAACCTCATACAGCTGGCCTCGGCCCATCGATCCAACTTGTCCGGATCTCTCTGGAGAGCCTTCCTACCCTCGAGCAGACTGACACTGCCTCCCAGTTTGGTGTCACCTGCAAACTTACTGAGGGTGCACTCTATCCCCTCGTCCAGGTCGTTGATAAGACCGAGCCCTGGGGAACGCCACTAGTGACCGGTCGCCAACTAGATTTAACACCATTGACCACAACTCTCTGGGCTCGTCCTTCCAACCAGTTTTTACCCAGCGAAGGGTGTACCGGTCCAAGCCATGAGCTGCCAGCTTCCCTAGGAGAATGCTGTGCAAAACGGTGTCAAAGACTTCGCTGAGGTCCAGGTAGATGCCATCCACAGCCTCTCCCTCATCTCAAGAGCAATCCAAGAACATGGATCTATTTTTCCTTCCCCCATCCTGTTCCCAATCTGATGCACTGTATGTGTAACATATATTTGAACACTCGCTTACTTTCCATCCAGGAAATCCATCAATGGCCTCAGGACATTATCTGCATCTTGTGCAACTGTATTTCTGGCATTAGCAGCAACATTCCCAGTCCCTTTCACTTGGCAGAGAATATCAGACATTTGCTTGACACACTCATCAATACGAGTCTGAAAGCTGAACAGATAGGAGAGAGGCAAAACCAAGATTATCAGTGTCAAGAGATACCAGCTCTAGTACATAAGGTAAAATACAGCAAGTCCGTAAACCATGCACTCCATTACACACTCCTCCTCCCTGACATTTGCTGCTCATTTCCTTACCTTATTTGTTAGCACGGGGCATGCTATCCAGCTCCTTATGCCCATCATCCACAGACAGCCTACTACCTCTGAACACAAGACACAATCACATCTGAGAGGAGTTCATTCATTCAGTGAAAAAAAAAAAAAAAGGATCCTCTCCTGATTTCAAGAAAAAACATTAGTCTTAGCTCAAACCACCCTGCTGTGCATTTCCTTTCTACACAGGCTGTTAAACCACAGAGACTGGGATATAGCATGAAGCAATGGCACAATGCATATGCAACTCTGAGCACCCAGGAGACCATCAGCAGTAACACGGTTATGACCCACCATAGGCTAAGTCTTTAAAATAACTGAGAGCCTGAGGGGAGACTGAAACCATCCCACTGCCACACAGCCCATGCTATAGCCAAGCGTCAGTGTGGGATGTGGGGCTCAGCTGTGAAACGAGCAGTGTCACTGTGATGAAGTGACATGCCAGCCATTAAAACACAGTTAGTGTTCCATCTCTTACTGCTAAAAGGAGATTCAAAATGAAATAATACAGTGGTTAAAAATGATGAATAGATCAGCAGAGCTGTCAACATATCAATTTAGTGAATAAAGGAAAATGCTTTGACATTTAAAAGAACAGTTACTAACAACAGGCATTACAAGTGACATTTAGCTATCTACTAATGGCACAGAGGTTTGAAGCCAGGAAGACAAGTCAGTGCTAGGAGCTAGGGTAAAGATTTAACAGCAGGAATGCATGTTTGGAAGTCAGCTTTATATCCGCATAAATGGCCTGAACTTCTGTGTGAGTCACCTAGGACATCTGTGGGTTGGGTGCTAGCATACAACCCCTCTGCCCTGTGGCCCGCACCTTCCTTTTCCATGCTGTCACCTCTTTCCTCTCATGCACTGCCACCCCTAACCTCACCCTCCCTCTTGTCACTCCCAACCTGCCTCTCAATGGAGCAATTCAAAGCAGCAATTCCAAAGCCCTTTCGCCATGCAGCCTCCGCTTCCACATTCCCCTTTTCTACTAGAGTGGCCTGTGGCAGTCAGTTGTGGATACAATGACAGGTTAACCATAAGCACAAGTCACATCAAATAAAATAGTACCAAGAACTTCGTGTACTGTTGACAGCCCCTGATCTGTTACAGGCTAATCTCACACCACAGTTCTCCCAAATACTGCATCAATTGCACGATCCTGCTTCAAGGTGCTGTAAACCCACAGCCAGGGGATGAAAAGTAGCAGAATCCCTTAAAAGATAAAAATTAATATGAGGCAAAGTTGTCACCAATTATGAAAAATGATAGATTAGTTACTGTGACAACAGGTTCACCTGGAAGTGAAGCTCATGCAGATAGAATCATAGAACTAAGGTTGGAAANTCTCCAACCTGAACCTTCCCTGGCACAACTTGCAGCCATTCCCTCTTTGTACTATAGTTAGCTATCTGCGAGAAGAGGCCGACCCCCAGCTCGCCACAGCTTCCTTTCAGGTAGTTGTAGAGGGCAACAAGGTCTCCCCTGAGCCTCCTCTTCTCCACACTAAACAGTCCCAGTTCCCTCAGCCGCTCCTCATAAGACCTGTGCTCCAGACCCTTCATCAGTTTCGTTGCCCTTCTCTGGACACGCTCCAGCAGCTCAATGTCCTTCTTGTAGTGAGAGGCCTAAAACTGGACACAGTACTCCAGGTACAGCTGTGATTCTACGAAAGCAGTAAATCCTTCTATGTCCAGACATAATCCTCTCTCAACACAATGGTGGTGAGGCTCTCTGGATGGGTGCTGCTTTTCCCAACAGGTGTGATGATTTCATGCAGATGAAGAAAAGTTAAAATCTGCAGCGTCAGGCATGCAGAGTGTTGTAGGAGCAGCTGTTTACAGACTCTGCACAGAATATTGTGGATAGCTCACACATTTACATCCTTCAGAAGATCCCACTTATACAGTAAACGGCACCTCTGCTTTTCTTTCCCTATTACTGTTAAGGAATGAGCCAGGCATCTGAGCTGTCTGCCTGGCTAAATATCTTGCTGGCACATCTCTCAAACACTCCCTGGTATGTATGCTGATAGTGAATAATCTCTTTAAATCATATTTGCAAATATCAGGATTGTAACCAATTGTCTTGTAACAGTGACACCATGGAGTCAGGTACCAGATAACAAAATTTGCACCCTAATTATGATTTCTCACTTATTCTCCATCTAATTATGAACCTTATCAATTCAATTCAGTTACAGTTGAATCTCTCCATTTCTTGCTACAGCATCCATTGCTGGCAATGGGAACTCCTTTCTCACTTATCTCCTCACTTAGCTCTGTGTGCTGAAATCCAAATAGTCCCTAAAAAATCCCACCATGATTTTTTGGTCGTAAGTACTGCAAATCTGTAAACTTTAGCAGGCCAAGTTGGTACTATTTGCTTTATTCCCGTTGCCCGTGTTTCAGCTATACAACAGTTCACGCCTGCATTAATTTTGTTATAAACCACAACATCAAATGAATGAGGTTTATCATGAGAGGTGGTTGTTTTTGAAGATTATTTGAGAACCCTGTATTTCTAGATTTTCCTTAGTTGACACCTTTTATGGTTCACTACAAAATTACTATGAAGTCAAGTACATTTTTATCCTCAGGTAAATGATTTGCAATAAAACTTAATTGCCACCAATTGCTTCGGCTCCTCCCCTTGAAACGTAAGGAAATACCGTTCACTGCAACATTAGAACACGACAATCTCAAATTCTAAACCTGTTTCCTTCCTATTCCAACATTCATTTAACAATCAGAAATCAGTCAGCTGTTTCATACCTTTAGAGCAGAACGTTTAAGCAAGAATGGTGCTTCATAAACGCTAAGCTGAAAACTGCTTTCTGAGCAATACAGGGACAGGCCATTCTGTTACTGACAAGCACTACTTACAGAAAAAAAATCACTCTATGTAATTCAAATACATTTCACAGTTGAGAGATCTCCATGTTACATTTCTAAGCAGAGCAATATAGAAAAGAAAGACTTTAAAAACATTTCTCACTTCTTTAGACGGTCTCAGTATTTGAAAGACCAAGAATTTATGACAAAAAGAAAAATACAATGCAGTCGACATGAGTTTCTTTTCTCAACCTGACTGAATGAGATTAGACAAAAGAAAGGAGCACTTGAGGACAGGGACCTGGTTATACTCACCTGTTACCAAACACAGCACTCAGCTCATCCAAAACATTGTTCAGCTTCACCTGGAGCTCTTTGAGATGGTCACTTGCTTCTGCGTCCAGCTGTGGATGAAAGAAGAGCACTTAGCTCGAACCTAAAGGGCAGTCTGCTGTTCTTCACTGTGCTCTTGCTCACTTTTGAGGCCCCTCTTAATAAGCAGGTGAACTATCACCACTTGACTCTGACAGCTAAGATGCTCTCCTCCACTGCCTGCTGCTGTTAAAGAAGCTGTGAAATCATCAACAGACACTTCCACAAACAGCAGTCAGCGGTTTCCCCAGGCTCTAATACTCTCCAATACCCTTCCTGATATTGGCAGGGTTGAGAAATAAAGTGAACGTGAAGTCCCTGTGGCTAACAGAGTAAGCAGGCTGAGAAATAATTAAGCACTGTGCATTTCCCTTTGGCTCACGGGTCATTTCAGCACTCTAAGTCTAGAAAGAGGCAAGGCTTTTCAGACTGGATGTTATTTTCTTGTGCATTTCTCCACATGTGGTCTTGAAAGATGCTATTTCACCTTCCACACTGCTCTCAGTATTGAAAGTGAAGACTGATCCAGCCACTGCTCTCAGAAGACTGGACCCCAGCTGTTTTGAAAATCTGGCCACAGTACCAGGGCAGGAACTGTTGCACACTGATCGTTTCTGGAAAGCATAATCTCAGACTGGAGTATTGAGCACAAGTAGCTCTACTCTCACACGGAGCTAGATAGCTTTTTGTATATAGTTGTTCAGAGGAGACTTCACAAAACAAACACAAAAAAGTGCCCCAAGAACTACATGGACACTGCTGACACCTTGGCACATGCTGTAAGAAAGTGTTTGCTCTATTATTACCAACCCAAAGCCACCCATTTTTACATTCAACAGTGCCCTGTATTCCAGCTGTAGTCATCCCTCCAGCCTTAAAGAGCGACATCTGAGCAACCTACCTGTGCATATACATAACTACACGTCGAATACTTTGGGATCATTTGCTCTGAAAAAGTAACTTGTAAAACAGATTTGCCTTTATGTGCAGGCAGGCAAGCTGCTTGTAAAACAAAAACCTTCCAGAAACGTTTGCATTTGGCATTCAGAGATTCATCTCTTGCCTCTAAGGCAGAGTATCTATTTACAAATGTAATGAGCCAGATGCCAGTACAGTGAGCGGTTAAAAATCAGGTTAGATTTCTACAGTATATCCACGCACACAGCTATACTGGATTTGAACATGACAGGAGTTCCCACTTCTATATTCAGTAATGAAGCCCTCTTCATATTCCTCAGCATCTGTCACAGAAAGCCAACCCTTAGGGGATTTTGAATATGATCCAGTCATTTTCCTGTTGTAATCTGGCATGGAAAACTGACTCCATTAGGCATTTGAACTGGTGCCAAAGAAACTCCTGGATCAGAATTTTAAAAATAATTTAAAAAAAAAAAACAACAAACCCAAACAAGAAAAAACCCCAACAAGTAAATTATGATTACTTAAGCCATATAACGTCAGGCATTGGTAGCTCTGATTATTTTTCCTTTATTAAAGTGAATTTCAATTCCTGCTACCTTCGTAACTCCCTCATTTTATGAAGGCAGAAGGAAGCTCACGTCATGCCAATCAGCCGTCATTCTAGCCAAACTTGTAGGTAACAAAACAAAATCAGCATCTGTTGTTGATGGTTTGTCTTGCCTCTACATTAATCCTTCCCTCCTACTGTCTAAAGGTGCAATGAGTCGCAGGCTGTCTGGTTTGCTACCTGCAATTAATGGCACTGAAGAAGTCCTCTGATTTTGGCCACTTCTGGTAGATTCGAGGCAAGAACATTTCATGATTCATCAAACCATTTCAAATAGCTGCTCTTTCAGTTGGAAGAAAAAAAAAGCTGGAATAATTTAGTACAGGATGTCTGTTCCTCACTATTTCTACTACTTCATAAGCTACCAGATGCATGTGTTACAGGTCTAGAGGATGTCTGAGGTCAGGATCAGTAACTTTTTGCTCTGGTTTATGAACCATGCAATTAATGCCCTGTTTTACTGTGCGGTGACACGAAGAGCTCACCAACTACCTCTCAGCTCCTCCCTGTTCTTGCACTTGTTGATTGCAAACCAGTTTTCTTGGAAGCAGAAGAAAGGCTGATTGCCAGCCCTGTACTGCAAGAAGGGATGGCTGGAGCAATACTTTGTCAAAGGGATGAGCTCCATTACCTGTGGCAAGGAACCCTCTCTCCTCCAGAACATCGGGTCACAGCTCTCTGGGTGCAACTGGCAAGACTTGCCCAGATTTAACTTTGACATGCCTAGCCTCACACTCAGGAAGCCAAACCCTGGTGGCAAGCATTTTGGTTCATTATCCACCTCTGTCATCACAGAAAGGCTGTTCCTTCTGAGCAACTACTACTGTAGAAGGTGGAGTCCACACACTACATTAATGATCATTAATGCTAAGTTATTGGCACAATTTGGCTTGAAAGCAAATTTCAGGGAATTACCTGACAGTGATTTAATTCCATTAGGAAGGCACTGGTAGGTGTGTACTATTGTTTCACATGTATAAATTACGTATCAGTTACAGAGTCCCTGTAGCATGTGGTGTAACTGCAAACTATTCTTTGCCAATATGGGGAAACACTGATAACAGTGCTCAAATGAAACAGCACACGTTTTGCTGTTGCTGCTCAGCCAGTGAATTCTAAGCACATCAGCTATCACTGATAGCAGGAAATGCTGCTTGGACTGCGCGATACACCCACACGGTAAAGGAGAAAGCAGTGTTAGGGAGTTGGGTCACTGTCATATGTCAGAGATGATTCAGAGGAAGAAAGCTAATGAAAAGTTCTCTGTGCGAAACATGGGACAGTACCCACAGCAAGGTGGCTTCTGGTCTCTGAGCAAGTGCTCCACTTCCAGTGGAAATAATGGCGATGTGCCACAGTTGTGTGGTCAAGACTAAATGCGCAGCAGATAGAGAATTTTGCCCTGCTATCCTAACTCAGCTTTATGCAAGTTATAGAGTTCATCCGGCTCCAGCTTGATGTTGCTGACTTTTGCTCTGCCTCCCTCCACTAGCGCCTGAGAGTTCCCCTCTGCAGAGGTGACTGTGGGGCAGCGACCTCCACAGATCCAACCTCCCTTTAGGGACTTGTTTGCACCAAATTTTTGTGCCTCTCCCCACTGTCCTATAGGATTTAAGAGTAAGGAACCTGGCGCGTTGAATCCAAACAGCTGCCAGCTTCTCAAATACGAGGGCAGCCTTAGCTATGGCGCATGGGATGCTAAAGAGCAGCAATCAGCAAATACCACAAATCCTTTGAGAACATTTCTATCAGGTCTTGGCTGGTTCTAAGCTGCCCTGCAATTTGTCATTCACGTAGCTAACTTCGGATTTAAAATGTGAGCTAACCCTGGCTGAGTATTAAGAGAGTTTTCTGAAGCATTAGTAGTGCAGATTAGCTTGAAACCGAAGGCATGAAAATTGCATGATGACAATCTGCTGCTACTCAGCAGCTCATTCTTTGGGTTCCCTAGGCAGTGCTTGTCTCTGATACTCACCCTGCATGCTTGACTTGGGGGGGAGGGGGGGAGGAAAGTGCAGAAACATTTTAAACTAGGCTTCCACAGCACATCTAGACTGCAGCAGTGGGCAATGCAGTACAGCACCTTTTAATTTTAGTGCTATGAGTTCATAAATCATGAAAAGTCAAGCAAAATAATGGACTGCAGAAAGTCATCTCTCTCCCAAGCAAAATGAGAAAGGCTTGTTCTGATGTCAGGGACAGTGCACAGAGCAGGCTGAAGTCTGCAGGAAAACTGAAGAGGTGGGTAGAAACTGCATGTCACATTAGGTTTTATTAAATAACGTATGAATAATGAAATAAATGGGGCCAAGTTCAAGCAAACGCTAGCAATGAATCTCTATAGCCCACTTTAGCACAGAGCTAAATTACAATCTCCATTTTGTGACTGTATTGGAGTGGATTCAGAAGAATGAAAGGTTTCAAAAGGTACTCATGTACCCAATTTCTGCCCAGGACTCACTTCAATTCCATGGTTCATTATGGTTTTAATGCTACCTGCCAGTCTGTAAATGCTGCCTTTTCAAAACATGCTTCAGGAATCACAGAATCACAGAATGGTTTGGGTTGGAAGGAACCTCAAAGACCATCTAGTTCCCACCCCCTGTCATGGGCAGGGACACCCCCCACCAGCCCAGGGTGCCCAAAGCCCCATCCAACCTGGCCTTGGACACTGCCAGGGATCCAGGGGCAGCCACAGCTTCTCTGGGCACCCTGTGCCAGGGCCTCAGCACCTTCACAGGGAAGGATTTCTGCCTAATATCTGATCTAAATCTCCCCTCTTTTAGTTTAAATGAATGAATGTCTGAGAATACTGCTGAGCCAGTGAAGCTGTTTTGATCCCGTGAGATCAATGCAGCTCAGAAAGGAAATAAAAGTATTCATTATAAATCCTAAAAATCATTTTAAGATACTTCTTTCTGTGTGTGAGTGCGTGTGTGTATATATATAAATATGCCTTGAGATCTTAAGCACAGACCCAACAGAATCCCTCCAGGCAGAACTCTAAAGCTCTGCTGCTGTCCTTACTGTTTTTGACTAGTAACATTCACAGGCCCCATGATGTCAACACATCAAACCCAGAGATGCTGGGCAATTTTTGCCCTGTTTCTGCCTTTTGACTACTGCAGTTGGAAAAACAGTAAGGGAAGTGGGGGTAAAGGCACTGTTCCTCATTTGGGGAAAAAAAAAAGTAAAGAAAGGCACTATCTCAAGGAGCCCAATTTCAAGATATATTACTGGGCAAGCACTTCTATGTTATGCCATTACACTGCGGAGTGACTGTGGGTGAGCCCTGTCCCCTCCTCATTCCTCTTGCTGCAAAAGGGAACGACTGATATGGATTTCCATAAGAGCATGTCTCGGACCCACTGGCAAAGAGCACTAGGTAGCACCAGTATTTCAAAGCTTTCCTGAGTTGCACAGTGCTACAGCTGTAGATGGAGATGGATCTATCAAACAGAAGCAGATGAAGCCACAAGTATGCAGTAACTGAAACCGATCCCCAAGTTCTGGCTTCACACATGGTACATGAAACATACATGTCATGGGAACAACGGAATATTTGGTACCTAGTTCTCAACAACACCTCTGAGAATACAAAAAGGTGAACAGTTCAAGATGACTAGGACATACCACTATGGCACTTTCTTATTCCCCCAAGGAAGCAATTCCTTTCTGAGTAAAGAAGTCAGGACAATGCTTACGTTTGTGCAACGTACTGTGTGATGTATAGATGAATACAAAAAATCTGTCACAGAAAGTAAGAACTGCCCTTCCTGAGGCAGAGGAAAGATAAATCCCAGACATGCATTTCCAGCAGCACATTTGTCTACATGTTCTATTTTCCAAGCTGTTGTCTCACTAATTCTTACTCACTAGCCAGGTTCAATCTACATCAGAAAAAGGACTACCGAAACTAGGACAAGACCTTGTTTACTCTAGCAAAACAGAGGACCTGGCAGGTTTCAAGTCAAGAAGCAAAGTACTACATAGTCACCAAGAGGGAAACCCCTGGGGACAGCAAATAATGCAGGCACCTAACACAACACAATTTATTTCTGGTCATCAGCGGCAGCCTAATGAAGTGGACAAGCAGCATTTGAAAAGAAAAGAAGAAAAAAAATCACTTCAACAAACTAAGAATGTTTGCCTGGTTTCTTGCTGTGTGTTTTATTGCTCACAGGGTTACTCTGGGTTACTCTCTTTTTTTTTCTTTTGATTCCACAGTGCAGGGGAAATAGTGGCTTGATCACCTCTGTTTTACTTTACCTATACTTCCTGAGGAAGGTTTTAAACCACAGAATTCAAAGAAGAGGTCTAGGCTAGGAAAAGCAGCTGACAGTCTTAATAAATATTTTTTTCTCCCTCTGTTTAACACACCATTAAGTGGTATTTTCAATTTGCAGGTGGTATTTTCAATTTGAAATACAAGAAACCCTATTTCATGGCCACTTTTGGAAAAAAATAGCCAATTGATTCCTTAAGGGAAATTAAGTGCACATGGATTAAAACTTTATAAACCCCTTCAGAAACATTTCATTACAAGTTTATTTCTTCCTGAAAAAAAAGATAGTTTAGCTATCACTGGTATTACAGCTGGCAGCATAAAATTCTAGTTCTTGGTGTAGGGCTCAGAAATTACAATTGTTGAGACCACAGGCAAAAGAATGACAAGGATTTTCCTTGCGTCATAGGGTAAATCTATTTGTTGAGATTTTTGACACTTCATAGAATTCTGCCGCTGAGCACAAGAAACATCTGAAACAGCAGTACAGGCAAAAACTGAGCTGCTCATCAGCGAAGTTGACTTTTCTCTTGGCATATAGGTCATAGCACAGGTTCTACCACCACGCAACCAACGAGAATGAACTTAGGCTTTGAAAAGAAATTTTTCCTAACATCATCAGCAGCAGCCTTTTCTTCATCTTCCTGAATCTTGAAAAGCAATGAAAAAAAGAAGAGAGAAAAAAAAGATACATAGATTATATCAGAACAGAAACAGTGATCTGGGGGAGGAAAACCTTATATCTGGAAAAATGGCCGTCTCATCTCAGAACAAAGAACAAAACCTAAGATATTTATATTCATGGATATATCTGAGTGTCCAACAAAGCTCAGAACAGAACTCTTATTTGCATGTCTGCAATATACTAGATATTGGACATTTACTGCCAAAGGTACTATCCCACATTTATATGCCACAGAAAATGATTTGATGTCAACAGTTCTCAGACCTATCTGTTTGTCTCCAGACTTGTAAAGCCACCAGATATGCCCACATCCAGCCCACGTGAGCATGGTATGTAACCTATTCTTTCCTTCTCCATGCTATTCTGTGCTTCACAACATTCGCTCCTGCACCTTATGACAAACTCAGTTGAAAAATCTTCATGTATGGCTGTCCCCTCGGACTATAGTGCCCTCAGACCATAGTGCCAGTTGTCACGGGGCTCTCCTTATGACTGCAGTCTTCAACAACTAGTATGATGCAAATTAACCTAGTAACAGCGCAGCTCAAATGAGTAATACTCAGTCTCTTAGTGCTCTTACCTCTTTACCACCCATGGCTTCAAACATCTTCTCCAGCTGCACCCTCAGCTGTTGGATGTTATTCATCAGGATGCAGGGCTGAAGGGACAAAAGCAAAGCAGGTGCCTGTTACTGGTCAGGATGCCAACACATTTCCACCAGTGGTAAAGTCTGTGCCTCAACACCCCTCCCCAGGTACCACCAGATCTCAGAGTCCAATAGGACGTAGGGCATTCACAGATTTCAACACTCAAACCTAAAAAAATGATGAGTCATTTTTCCTCCAGCTTGCAACGGGTTGGCCAGTTCCAGAAACCCCAGATCAAGGAGATCACTGGTGCTGTATTTTCCACCTCAGCTTTACAATGGTGAATGAGCTGACAAAAAAATGAGTGTCAGGACAAGGCCCGACTCTGCAACTCCTGACAAGCCCTGCAAGTCTCCAAGCTGTGTCACCTTCAGCCTCTTAATGCTGCAACGTACTGTTGTGAATGGTGTACATCCCAGATCAGAAGGGGAACTGCCAGCCAAAGCTGCCTTCAGACACACATCCCAAGCCAGACCAAGCTTGGGAGCAAGTGTCAAGGGCAGCCTGAGCTACAGACTCTGCCCTCTGCAGTTACATCCCCAGTACAGGCGCAGGAGATAACAAAACCAGCATGGGACAGACTGAGGGTGCAAAAACATAAGATCCTGTTTTATTTAAAACACAGAATTTTACTTAATTCAGGATTAAGCATCAAAATAATTAGATGAAGACAACAGTAAACCAAGAGTGCTGCATAGTACCAGATCTACACAGCAACTTGTGCCCATGCTTTTGGTTTTTCTTTTTAATCACCTCTGTGACACACAACCCAGACAGACAGAGCGGAAATCAATTTCAGAAGCCTCCAAGCCCTGCAGAGCACCCTCAGGACCCAGTTTTATTTTATGGTCAAGACAGAATTCAATCCACAAAAGCACAGAAATGATCACAAAACCCAATACTGAAAATATTTACACCATCAGCATGGTCAGGTGTAATGGAAGAAACTTGGTTTTATGACGACAATTATGTGGTTCCCAGAAGAGAAACTCAGCATGACTCACCAGTTTCTCCTTGGAACAGTAAGACTGGAAGCTCTTGGAGACGATGTCAGCATACTGCATCAGCACTTTCCCAATAGTCTGCAAAGACAAGATGTGAGCACTGTTTACTTGTCCTGTATCACTCCAAGAGAACTTCAGGCAATAAAAGCAAAAAAACCATGATACTGTTTTGTATCCCACTAAGGGAGGATAAACAGTTGGATGTCGAGGGTGTTACCTTAGCAAACCTCCTATTATAATGAGCAACAATCATTGGGTCCGGGCACTCAAGCTTCTTAATTATCTCAAAGCTCTGATTGAGCTGGGTGAAGACGTCCACCACTGAGCAAGAGAACAGAGCATGCTCAGACGTTTGCTGGAACTGAAACAGAAATACAAAGAGTCATTTTCCAATGGAAAGACCTGAAATGCAACTGTTTCATGGGTGTCTCCATCACCTGCCTTGCTGGAGGCAGGACAACTCTACCAAAATCTACATCTTCCTCAGAATTAGTCAAAAGCTCTATAAAAGGGACAGAGGAGCTAAACAGCCAATTCTGTTGGGTTATATGTTTACTGTCCTTCACCAACTATGACATGACAAGCACCAAGGAAATGCAGCATAATGCTAATACCCTTAATGAAATGCACAGCTTGCCTGTCCGTTAAAGGGTTAAAGAGAATAAAGAGCTTTTTTTAGATTTTTCTTAAAATTTATAAATTAAAGAGAATGCTTACATTAGCATCACAGACTACAGTGCCAACAGTCACTGAACAAATGGGAAGGCTTTTGCTCTCCATCTGGAATACTCAGCAAATTAAGAATAAGATTATTCTGTCAATGGATTAAAGGTTACATTCTCACTGCATGACTAAGTACATTCAAAATGCCTTATATTTCAGTTACATCTCACAAACCCAGAGAGATGACAGAGCACCAAGCTACTGGCTGTCAGATTAACAGCAGCAGAACAGACATAAATGAATGATACACACTTTGCTATTAAACAACTCTCCACGACCTATAGAGAAGAGTCCTAACATAAATGAGTTTCCCAGTTGCTTAGCAAGTAGAAAGGGCTGCATCTGCCGTTTGTATGACAGCTGAATTTACAGTGGTGGTGTTTAGTTCTGCGCACAGAAGGATGCAGTGCCAAGCCCTCCACTCAGAGTGGCCTACGTACCCCATCCTTTTTATCTCTCTCCAGAGCACCATGCAGGAATTCCAAGGAAACATCTTCATTTTCATCCAGCCACTGCATCACGAACTGCTCAAACCACCTGCAGGAGGGACAGGAAAGACAGCAAGTTACAGTGAGAAAGACAGCACCCTTGTGAAAGCTTGCCACTGTTAGATTTCTGGATGCTGTTATCTGTGTATGCAGCCAAAGTTCGCAAAAATACTCCCACCTGCACACAAGCTACCAGTGAGCAGGGGCCGTACCATCGCTTGGGCTGGACAAGCAGGACACAGCCCAGCCTAGCCTCTGCAGATTGTTAGTCCTGTGTTGGTTTTGTCCTTCTCCCCTTTTTTTCCCCTCTTTCTTCATATCTTCCTCTTTTTCCCCCTTGAGAAGCCCCTTTAACTTTGAATCATCTCAGAGCACTTTGTCACTTCTTCTTCTTTCACCATGACCACGGGCCAGACAAGTCAAAGGAGATCTCCAATAACTCTGTCTATACATGCTAAGAGAGGTGGCACACTGTCCTGCTGCTCATTTGGGTCTACCATCTTTCACGTGAGAGCTGCAAATGAATATAAAGGGAGGAAAAGAAGCACCTGTTTTCCAGCACCCTTCAGCCACTTTGTTTGCAGATACAGACATACTTCTGGAGTGCCAGGTGAGAGAACTAAGGCTAGAAGTTTTCCCCACTTTAGTCCTGCTCTTCCTTTCCCCAAGCCTTCTCTAGAACACACTCCCGTTTCTTTGGGCTGCTGCTATCACTGTGAGGGTGTTTGAGTAAGATTAACTTCTGGTGATAGAGCCCTGTAAGCAGCTCTTCATTGTTTTCTTTTAAAGAGGCACAAACTTCGTTCATGTTAAGTGCTGGACCAAAAGTCTTGGATCATGGTCAAGTCCCTAAAACAGATAGGTCCTAGAAGCAGGACAGTGAAGTTTGTTTCGGTTCCTTCTTCTCACTTAGGAGGATAAGTTAAATGGCAGAGCAGAACCCAAGTAGCTGCTCAAAGAGCTACTGCTGTATCTCAGGGGGATGCTTTACAAGAGGTAGTGTCTTGATATACCTGCTGCACTGAACTAAAGGCTTCTACACAACTGCACTTTGGCCAAAGAGGCAAGGTGAGATGCAGCTTTAGTGATGGGATCTTACAGCTGCTCATACCTCCATTCTCTGCTCTGTGGGACATATCCATGCAGTACAAAAGTGTGGGGAGGGGTATGTGTGTCTGTGTTTAAGCAACAACATTGCACTTACAAATGTCTGTCAAGGATTTGTGTGTGCAAGTGCCAACACACTGCAGCTGAAGCAAATCTTAATTTCAAGTATTGCTAAACAGCATTCACAAATAAGGGAAAAAAGTGCCCATGTGTGATTTCAGTCCATACAAAAGATTATTGTATGAGCTTCACAGAGTACAGCCTCCTCTAAACAGGCAGCTGCGTTCATAGAGATTGTGCTAATTATGAGCTGAGTTTGCAAAGAACATTAAAGCATGTGCCAGACATGAGAGGGAGATCAAGAGCAAATTCACAGACAGAGTATACTAGATAGCCTTAAATACTCTCTACACTTTGAAATATAAAGCACATCAATGCTAATATTGGAAACTGTAACTGACACACTGTTAAATGCCAACAGCAACCTGTCTATGCAGCCCTATTTAATATAGACAGCAGCAGTGGAACATTGTCACCGACATGGACTTCCTGTGATCTGGAAAAATTCCTTTTCAGTTGTACTTCAGGCTCCTACAAGTCAGAATATTTGGGATTTTGCTGCAAATTCTTGAGCTTTCAGCATTTGTTTTAAATTACAATAGCATATTTTAAAGCTACAGCTCTATCCTTAGATGATAACTCAGGCAGTTTATGAGGAAGCAACTACACATCTTCCACCTCTTTCAAAGTTCCCAGGCAGCAAGCTGCTGACTGCTTCACATGTTGTAGGTCCATGTACAGCAAGGATTACTTGTTTGTACCAGAAGCCACAATTTTCACTCTGAGAAGCAGAACAACTTCCTGATTATTGTTCATCCTAAGTTATTGCCCCATATCCATACAAAAGGGCCATTCACTGTTGAGAACAGTCATTGCCCATTTTTATGGCTACCATATGTTGATACACAAAAACAAGTGCACAGGTATTTCACTGTCTTACCAAATTGTCTAAATAAAGGTGGCAAGAAAAAAGGTACTGCTGAGTGAGGGGTGGTGGTGTTTGCTCCCCATTAAAAAAAATGCATTACCTCCAGAAAGAGGTTTAAGATAAAATTCAAGTGCGAAGTGAATCACTCAGGTCAGGAACTACATTTGCGAAGCCAGCCTCAACTTTGCCCTTTATTGGCTGGCAGGAAAACACAAGAGATATAAATCATCTATAAATACTTCCAAGTCAGGGGTACATTCAGGACCAAAACATTCTTTGAGCTGTAGCACAAACCTAGAGTTGTCTGAGGCCAAAATATCCCTTTCAGTGTTTTACTGTGAGGTCTTGGGCTGCTGAGCAAGTGAGGGGGGACTCTGGGGACTACGAAGGCAAATATCCAAAATGATATTCAAAATTATCTAGGAAAGGAACTAATAAAAGTAATCTGATTTCACACAGAAATAGCTTCCAAATGTTGTTATATGGCAAATATCTTCTTCTTCATCTGCTTCAGTTGATCTAGAAGCAAACGCCATAATGACTCACGCACCAGCACACAAGGCAGAGGCTCATGGTGCTGCTTCAGAGACATTCTGTGCTTGCAGGGGTCAGCACAGCCTGACTCAAGATGGCACAGTCGACCTCTGCAAATGAGGTTTGCACAGAATACGTCTCAGTCCTGCCTTCTGGAAAAGGGAGCGGTGCTTTGTGTGTAAATAAAATTTTACCGTTGCTGGTTGCGCAACAGTAAACAGAACACAAGAGGCTGCAATTTCAGCTTGGGCATGAACCTGGCTTCCGTGGTCTCAGGCTTTACAGGTGAATTAATCTTGGTCATTTGCTGCGTTGGTACATGTGGGTACCCACATGAACATCCTGTGGGCCTCGGCGAGTGTAGAGGCAAGACGACAGGCAGGGTTTCCAACAGTAAAAGAAGTAAATGCTATGTTTGATGATGTGCAACTGAAGAATATGACAGGATTTCAAAGGAAGGAATGCCTTCCTCCACCAGAGTGGAGGTAGTCTCCAGTATGGCTACAATACCGGCTGCATGCTAATGTCAGTATTACAACAAAGTGTAGAACACTTCTTCCAACATCTAAAAAGCTAGAGTTAGGTGGGGTTTTTTTTGGTTTTTTTTTTTTTTTTTTGAAAATTACATTTAACAGCTTTTAGCTGTCAGCTAAAAAGTGAAGAAAGGAAGTTTTGAAGATCCACGCACAGCTACGTTGCTACTATAAGGGTAGCATTAAAACTTCAGTCTTAATACTTTGGAGCCTTTGCTTTAACCAGTCCTATCTTGAGGCTGTCAGAAACATGGTTTCTCATAGTTTCAACACAAAAAGTGAGTTTGTAGATAGCAAACTAGTATATCTGTTGAGCAGACATACAACTGAGCTGTCCTCTGGATAGCAGCAATTTAGTTTCATCTAAAGAGTATACTGATGTGCAAACCCAGTTTGTAGACTCCTTTGTTTAAGAAAGCTTCAAGACTAAAAATGCTTGCAATGGAGCAAATCAAAGGACAAGAGCACATTGCTGTAATTGACATCAAGGGTATATTTCATGATGGGTGAAGGTTATGGCTGACATAAACATCACCTGTGTCTGACAATGTGGCTATTGTACTAAACTACAAGAGTGGAGTAGTAACAGAGCCAGCGGCTGCAAGTGTACATGAGCACTGAAGCTCTACCACAAAGGCCAGCAGAGCAGAACAGTCTGCAAAAGACTGCAGAATGAAACCGAGCATCATTATTCTGATTACACAGGAGAAAAAGAGAGATTAAGAATATATGATGGCTTGCCTGAGACTGCACTGACTCAGAGGCACAGCAAAGAGAACGTGACTTCCGAGACTGTCACTGCAGCACCCTATTCACTGAGTTAATGCTGCTTGCTGACCTGATTTCTTAAGCCAGGCCCGCAGTCCAAGCCGAGCAATTATGCCAACTGCCTCAAGTCTTATTAGTATGCAGCTAGCACCAGCCCTGAGGGACTGTGTGCACCGCAGGATGGGAAGAGAATTCAAAACGCCAAACTGGAAACACCGTTCAGGCGAGATTTTGTTTTTTCAAGAGGGGCAAGTGCAAAGTGCTCCATTTAGACAGAAGTAAACAGTCATATACAGGATGGGAAGAGCAGCTAGGTAGGACACTCTGGTAAGGGTGCCTGGGGGCTGGCCTGTGACCCACTGGAAACATCACTAATCAATGGTATCATTGAAGAAAGGGGCGGGGTAGGGGGGGAGGAGGGAAAGGCTACTATCATCCCAGCATGCAAGGGCAGCAGCATAGTCTGCAAGGAAATGCAAGGCAAGGTCTGGATGAAACATCAGTATTTAAGTCTGGGTGTTACACGTTCAGACACACACCAGCTGGAGAGAACTGAGTAAACCTCACTTACAGGGAAAGCTGGGAACAAACAGGAACCAGCAGAAGACTGGAAAGGGACAGGAGAAAAGCATTTTGCTCATGTAAAACAGGAACAATTTGTTCTCCATGCCCAGGCTGGTAGTACAGGATATATCAAGCTCAAACGAAGGCATGAAAGATTCGCAGGTGGAAAAAGGGGAGTGTGTTAAACCCCCAAATCCAGTGGAGGTGTAACAGTGAAGCACAAGGAAAAAAATGCTGCTTGAAGGAGATGTGGAGCAACTGTCACTGAAAACCTCTGAAACTCTTAAACACTGGTCAGAAACAACACGCCTGCTTTTGCATTAGGCCAAGTGTGGGACTCTGCTACAGTAGTCTCTCCAGGCTGCTCAGACAACATTTTAGGCCCGCAAACCTTCTTCAGGTCTGACATCTACTGCTGCTCTTGTAAAGTTAAATAATAGTTGCAAAAATTGCTTAGATCTTAAGAGAGACAGCTTATCTGATGTTTCCAACTAAACCACCTGGTCTTACCAAACAAAGAAAACATCTTTACTTACAAATCCTGTTGTGTGCATATACATATGACATCCATACACACACATACAGACATACATACAGTACATACAGATAAAGCTGTATCTGCCAACACAAGAACGTAAGCATACATCCAGTTCAAGAACTGACCAATGCCCACTCTGGCTTAAAGACTGTCCATGCCATTGCTAAAGCTTTTAGAGTAATTTGGGAGATAGTGTACAATTGTGCCAGGCGCAGCGGCACGGAACACCAGAGGGGACAAACATGTGCAAAACCAGAGAAAATCAGGAGTGAGGAAATGGTGTATCATGAAGGCAACCATAGGAAAACCAAATGACAACCGTTAAGGTAACAAAAGGAGATGTATAGTGGGAATTTACTAAAGGAGACGTTAACACACTCACGCTGGATATTCAGGCACTTTTCCCTTGAAGGCAGGCAGATCACGAACATACTCATTGTACAGCCACTTCACTTTGAAGTGTAAATTCATATAGTCTGCACTTTTACACAGTCTGTGTTTCTCATGCTCTGTAAGGAAGGGAGAAAAAGCAGTTAGGTCTGAATTTACCACTATCCCTGCATCAGGCACAGGAGGCTCTTATAATGCATGTCCACAGTATGCAACACCTTTGAGGATGAAGCAGCTACAGAGCCACAAAATCTTCACAACACAGGATTTTGGCAGCATGTGGGGGTTCTCGGTGGTTGACTGTTGGGGCTCTGGAGTTTATTTCTGTAGCTCAAATTAACACTTTAATTTGATAAAGACTTTTTGGTTGCCAAAGCAATAAAAATAGAGCTATCTCTTATGGTCTTTCCATTTAGCATATGACAGTCCAGATTTCATCTTTGCAAGAAGCAAATCAAGGAGAGCAAATCTGTTCATTCTTAAATATAAACAAAGGCAATACCAACATGTTACACTACATCCCCTAAGAGACAAGAGTAGAAAAATTCGAATTCTTTAGAGCTTGACAGTGTGAGTCACAAGCAAATTCAGACGAGCTACGCAGGAGTTGGAGTCTTCCCTGATCCCCAGTTTGGAAAAGTTCATGACACTTCTCATTAGTATTGTCTTCCTGAGCACAGTCCACTGAAGCGACCCACGGATATCTCCCAGCTGCCAAGTCTCTTCCTCCTGCCAGGTGTCATGATGTTTTTGTACCCAGGCTATGTCGGGACACTGCAGTTCCTCCCTGTATAATGCACACACCTCCACAACACAACCCTTCCCACACACCGATGTTAGTAAAGCACTTGCCATAGTCAGAGTGTGCTACATTTCCACAGAGATCATCTCCCTAGACCTCTGCTTCTCCTTCTCTCTCGCAAGAAAAGTATGCTCCATGTCTTTGCTCTCAAGGCCTTTCACAGCCTACATCCACACTACCATCGTTCAGCAGTTGACTCCCACCTCTGACCAGCCCACAATCACCGCTTTTAAACTGCTTGTTAAGTTCTCCCAAAAGCGTCTCAACGCTTTCTTCCAAGCCACCCCTCAAGGGCGTAAAAAGACAGTTCCTTCCACTGCACTGCTTTTCTTCAAAATCCTTCCCGAAATTAACAAAATAAATTCCTTTCATGTGATTCTATGAGGACTCAGGAGCCCACTTTTGCCCGCACTGCAATCCTGAATTTTCAGCTCACCGATTCTTCACTGTTGCTCCCTAGTGCTGTGTGTCCATACTCATCCCTTCCTTCTGCCAAGCTTCAACAGCATGAATACACTTTCTGCCAGGCTACTTTGTTCACTCTAGCACCACGGAAATCTGCGGGTCCATGGCTACAGTGTGAGATATGAGACTAAAACATAAGTGATATTGGGCTTAGACTTGGGATTTTTTTCAAAATTTGACTTTAGACTGGTCTTCTTACCTTTTGTATGGTTGCATCATTATTGATAAAACTCTCCAGGGCATTAGTGCTGATGTGTAGACAGGATCCAACTATGTTAGAAACAGGAAGTCTTTCACAGAATCACAAGGGT